>JAGDQP010015892.1:0-41659 GCA_022664845.1 Lepisma saccharinum | reverse complement strand
CCTTTACCTTACGTTAGACTTGTCAAATTTCTTATCATTTTCGTAATTCATAAAGCTGTTTACGTCCTTAAATATACAGTTATATCCTTTTAAGCGAATATTACGTATGCATTTCTCTTATCTCTACTCCCTATTATGAGAAAAAAAAATAAACAAACCTTGTACCATTTGAATGCTTACGTAATATTTGAACGCACCCTAAGAGCTGTAGATGGAATCTACAGTTTAAAGTGAAATTCAGGATAATTAGGCCCTTATTGTGTTTCTTTTAACTAATTAAAAGAAATAGTGTTTGTATGTTAATCAATAATTCAAAATTTGTCAAGTTTTTCATTGAAGTCAAGTTATAAATAGCGTGTGACAAAAAATAAAAAAAAATGTTTAATTGAAATCTTAATTAAGGCACTATTTGTTTCTTTCCATGTTCACAGGGAATTATGGTAGGCATGGGACAAAAAGACAGTTACGTAGGAGACGAGGCCCAATCCAAAAGAGGTATTTTGACTGTCAAATACCCAATTGAACACGGAATTGTCACAAACTGGGATGATATGGAAAAAATCTGGCACCACACTTTCTACAACGAACTTCGAGTCGCCCCAGAAGAACACCCAGTCCTCTTAACGGAAGCCCCTCTCAATCCTAAGGCTAATAGGGAGAAAATGACACAGGTAAGTTCAAGGATTAGCGTCGTCATGGGCTGGCGCCGTCACTCAGTAAATTGAGATTCGTGGTATCATCGTACAACTAAATTGTAGGCTTGAAATCATTCTTGTATTTTCAATTTTTTAATTATTGGCTGAACTGATGGTCCCTGACAATGTGAACTGGTGGTGGTTTGCCACCACCTTCCATCAGATGATGTAAGGACAGGACCTGCAGTTTAACGTGGGTTACGAACCACTTGTCCCCCACCAGACATGGTTTCTGAACAATGAACAAACCCGTTCCCCGTGGTTTAGTGGTTAAGGTCACTGACTGGAATTGGCATTGGGGAGGCATGCAGGATTCAAGTTCCACTAGCAATCACCTTGAGTCAGGTTTTCAGAGGTTTCGTGTTTCACCGGAGACATGCTGGGATAGTACCTCGAATGAGGCCTTGGTCGCCCTTTTGCCTATAAGAGTGCTTTCCGTGGGACTTCATCCTTAAGACTTTGTTTGTTCCGCCTATACATGTATTTTTTCACAACAAGGAGAGTAGGATTTTAATTCCAGGCACGTACCTAGAAGTTCGTTTCTGGGGTGTCCAGCGCCTTCGGGGAGGGGGAGGGGTTCGACGTCTGTTTGGGTATGAAATTAACGTAAAATGTATATAATTTTGCCCGAAATGATTCTAATTTCACAAAAAAATATCTGAATTTCGGTGGGGGGGGGGAGGTGCCGAGCCCCCGTCTCCTTACGTCCCTGTTTAATTCGGTTCATTTGTGTCTGAATCTGTAGCTAATTGCAATTGTGTAATACTGTACTTCACATCGTGCATGTAAAGTGGAAGAAATTTCGTCGTTAAAAGTACTCACATTTCTTATCCGAGTAAGCTACCATTATTTCTGTATAGAATCGTGTAATGACATTACAAGGTGCTGATTCAGTCGTATAAACTTCTAATTGTATTACGGAAGTTGTGATACAAGTAAAGGAATTACGAGAAAGAAAGCTAGGAATGTATATACGTCAGGAGAATGTGTCAGCGCTGATGAGTCATAGGAGAAAGGAATGCTGCTGTGCATACATAACATGCCTAGGATGTTGAAAGTAAAAAAGACCTTGACAATGGCCGTGAACTTGTAAGCGATCTCCGTAAACGTCATTGTGAAGGCTATTTTGTCACTGATATTAAAAAAGAAAAGAAAATCCTTGGTCATTTAAATTTGTTTAATATACATGAATTTATTCAGACTGGTAGCACTTCAACCACTCGTATAACAGTCCGTATAGATCCTTGGGCTGCTGGGCGAATTATGTTCCAAGAAAGGTATGACGTGGTCATCGCAACGACTGTTCAGTTTTACGGGTTTTCCGAAACCGGGTTTTTTAAAAAAATTATTTATAGCCTGTAGACATCTCAAGCCAGGATAGGGAGAGGATGTTAGAAGGTAGTCGACCAGGGCCTAGTTTATAGGTACCATTCTGACATTTGCCTGTTGTGTCCGAGGAAATTCGAGGCCGAAGTTCGCTACTTTTTAATTACAGTAGCTGTCCAGTTGACATCATGATGCTAGGTCAACGCTGAGTGGTTGATGGAACCCAGGGTAGCACGCATCGAAAGCGAGGGCTTTACTCACTTGGTTATGCTTAACTGTCAGACTGAACCGCCGTAGCTCAGTGGTAGAGAGGTCGTGGATTCGATCTCAGCGGCCGACCATCCTGACTGAGGTTTTTCCAGGACTTTTTCCTCAGTAACACCCGGCAAATGCCGGGATGGCACCTTCAACATAGGTCCTGACCGACACCTTCCCGAATCCTTTTCCTTTCCTATCCCGGCCTGAGCCTTAGATGCCTAAATGCCATAAATAAAATTCATTCATTGACTATCGGTGTATATCGATTTTTGGCATACGTGTGCACAGAGTTAAAGTTTTGTATGAATCAAGCGAAAGCTCTTGATAGGAGCAGCTAATAGGTGTAATTAATTGCTATGCTCACTGTTTGGGAAAGTTGATTACTTCACTAAAAGGCATTGAAAATGCTCCACCTCCGATGGTGGTAAACCGAAATGTGCTAAGCCAATAGGAATTCATAACGTTTTGGTGGTAAAGTAATCAAGGGTATCCCAAAATAGTGCGTTGGGGGAACCATCTATGGCGGGTACACAGTGTTGTTCTAGGTGTTAATATGAAACTTCGTAATAATATGAAGTTCCACAACGCACTGATCACGAAATATTGTGGACACCCTCCTCCCTCCATGTTTGTACCCTTGTTCGCTTTTACCGCCTCAATGTTATGAGGTCATTTGCCTTTTAACCCAAAGTTTCAACACCATCGGAGATGTAACTTTAGCGTGGGACAATTTTGAACGCCACTTACTCTATCTAGTAATTTTTAAACCTCGAGAGATCATAATTAACATCAGTCGATTGCTGTCAGCGAGAGATTTACTTTGCGTCACAATTAGTAGCGTAACTAAGGGCGTGTGGGCCTTCCCGCCGCCATAAACCAGAATGGCCCCCCTGCATTGCGGTCCCGTTAGTTATGCCAGTGGTCACAATTATACCAAAGGTCCACACAAACCGACAATGTTCTTTGAAGTTTTTTTTTTTCCTAAATATATTGCACTGCCTTCTTTTCTCTGACTTCCGAAATTGGAAATTCCGCTGGCAGTTCATGTGCTACTGATCTGGATGGCTTCAAGCATATCTGTCTTGTAATGGCGGATCGAATCTCGAAGTAGGTCGTTGTGAAAAATCTTCCTAGTCTTAGCATAGACCTCATAATATGTAGACTTAGCACGCTTCCCCATTTCTGGCTGCGCTAAAACTAATGAGTTTTTGTTCACACCACGTGATTTTGAATTCATCCGCTAGGTAGCTCTGGTATAGACCTCATTACATCTACGTCAGAGCTACCTAGCGGATGAATTCAAAATCACGTGCTGTGAACAAAAACCCATTAGTTTTAGCGCAGCCAGAAATGGGGAAGCGTGCTAAGTCTACATATTATAGTCTTAGTCTAATCATCAGGACTGTTCCCTTTGTAATTAGCATAACGGAGAGAGTTGCAAGTAAACTATCTTTTTGTACACAGATACCTAGACAGGCAGCTGCCAGCCACGAACTGTAGACGGGCACAGGCATCTATAATTTATACAAATACAAAAAGGTTATGCGAGGCCAAAAGAAATCTCTAACTCCTCTCCAGCTCTGGTCCTGTGCGTAGGAATGTCTCAGTTGAACATGTTTGTCGTAACTTGATCAAGGTTGTGGTATCTATCCGCACGTTATTGGGTTTACATCCTTTAACCTCGCACTTCGTGACTGTCAGTTTTTCTAAAATGTATAACTTGTGTTAAATTAACACGCCTCATAGGATTGTTACAATCTTTATTATATTAGCCATATGCACGGTAAGAGTTCCTTGTGTTCGAAACCCGGAGCCAGTCTTACTGAAGCGTATGATTTTCGCTGTCACCAGATCAGCGTTAGTTCCGCACTTTGACTTTATATATATATATATATATATATATATATATATATATATATATGTATATATAAAAATTGAAGTCAAAAGTAAATTGAATTGGGGAAGGCACTAAAATGTTTTAATTAAAAAGAATTTTAAGAATGAAAGATTTTGAATATACAGTAGAACCTCGTTAACTTGTGGCGAAAAATCGGTAAAGTGAAGAAAAACATAACTAATAGTACATATAGTATCGCCTTTTAATGAAAAACAACAACAACAAAAAACAATGTACTTGCAGTATACAGTAGTACATTTTATGGCTACACAGCAAAACACATTGAAAAGTTTACTTATTGGAGAAAAAGCTCGTGCGTTTCTGCTGCTTTGGTTTTGAATAACGCTTGCGTGCGGCGCGATCTCGCACCCGCTTCAGCATGAGAAGTTCAGTCGGCGTAGTATCCGCCTGTCGCTCCAAGTATATTTTTATAAGTTGTAGTAATTCCCGTCCAGGTTATCCGGACATGCGATTTAAAGGGGGCCGGCTTAACGGGGTTGTACTGTAAGTCATTTACCCAGAAAAATCAGGACTAAATTTAATCAAAATTTTACTGACCAGGGGAGTCCGTAAGATTTTTTTTTCTTGTGAAATGTTGTGATGCAAGTAGAAATTTTCAGATATATTTTTCTTTTATAAGTTTAGGATGTGTGTTCGTGAATTGGGGAGTGGATTTGAGCCATAAATGCTTAAAGGTCATAGGTGCACGAAACTAATTTAGTATGTCTTTTCTTTCAGATTATGTTCGAAACCTTTAACACCCCCGCAATGTACGTAGCAATCCAGGCCGTTCTTTCCTTGTACGCTTCTGGACGTACCACTGGTATTGTGTTGGACTCTGGTGATGGCGTTTCACATACCGTACCCATTTACGAAGGTAAGATCTTTTTTTTTTCTTTCGATAGTTTTAAATGACACCATAGTACATCCTTTCACATGCTATCTGCTCTAATACTCGATTTCTTAATCTATCTACAATGCAGCTACGTATTGATAGCTTCTTGCTAATCAGTGCTGATGCGTCAAGAGCCTTATTACGCCTCCTTATCACAAAGATAACTCTCACCCCCTACCTTCCTTAAGGTTAATGTAAAGTAACGATATCCAACAAAAAGATGGCAGCACTATCTCCGTATATGTCTAATGTATTTTTATCGTTGCACGAAATGTCAATGCTGCTCCTACAAATTCAAGCCTCGAGAGTTCAAACTTTCAGGGAAGAAAGTTCATAACCAGGAGTTCGATCAATGCCGATTTTTATTTTCGATTTTCTTCATTGTTATAGATTTTGATATTCACAACAACAATGAAGAAAAGCGAAAATAAAAAAAATCGGCATTTGATCGAACTCTTGAATTGGTTATGAACTTCCTTCCCTGAAAGTTAGAAGTCTCTTGGCTTGAATTTGTAGGAGCAGCATTGACATTTCGTGCAACGATAAAAATACATTAGACATATACGGAGATAGTGCTGCCATCTTTTGTTGGAGATCGTTGCTTTACATTAACCTTAAGTAGTTACTTCTTACACATACTTAGATATATTTTCCTGTCCAATACTTCAGATTCCAAACTGTTTTCTTTCAAGTATCTCAGTAGTATTAATAAGTAATGGTTATTGTTTCTAACTTCGGTATTTTTTTATCTTGACCTTTTATCTACGTACTGTTTTAAGTTTTCTATAAACTTAGTTATTTTCTTTTGAAGTTGAGAAACTTGTTAAGAATTGTATTTTTAAATGAAACACTTGGAATCACTTCATAAGCTTGATCATACTTTTTTGAGGCGAACATTTTTTTAGCTTCTAAAAGGATTAAAAATTTTCGTAAAGGATTCTTTTGTCTGTTTTGATAGAATTCGGCTGTCTTTGGAACTTAAAAATAGATGTATACAATATTTACGAAGTTTAAAGTAATCTTTTCAGGAAATAAAAGTCAATCTTGTTGCTCTAAAACGTGAATTTAGAAACAAGAGAGTTGGAAATCATACATTCATTACGTCATAGGTTCTCAGATTACGAACTCTGATGAAAATATCTTATAAATAATAATCGCAAAGCTTTTGTAGAATTCGTTGTTTTTGTTTATTGTAATATTCAAACCAAAAAAGCCTCATTCAAAGACTTGCCATGCGTTAAATGTTTCTTTTTTATGGTAAAAAAAATGAGTATGGTTTTTATCAATTTGAAATGTGGTCATCAAATCAGACTATATGGTTATCATATTTTGACTGCACTTAAATATTTTAGAAGTTATTTACTTCCAACAACTTCGCTTATATGTTTAACCAAATAGCTGTCACTTGTTCGGTCATTTTAACAGTAGGACATTTCGAGATATCTGTTTGGCAGCAATAACGTATAAACTAGGGAGCGTATCAATTGAATTTTTTAATTTCTAAAAGGCTTTTATACTAAGAGGGGTGGGTTTTACGAACTGTAAGCGATAGCCAAGTCGTATAACTTATTTCAGACCTTCAGTTACCCCTCTACAGAGGCGGAATCTGTATGAAAGGCTCCCAAGGGGTTATAACAACTTCCTGGCATCCAGTGGATGCAGTGATCACATTTTTTTTTTAACGCGATTCGTAGCTAAAATGACAATATTGCCTGCGAAAAAAGGGAAGACATCATTTTTGTTTTGATTTCCAAAACGAAACTGTAAGAATAGTTGGAAAAAAAGTGTATTTTTATGAATAGCTTATGTACTTTGTGTATTAAATATTGATTTGTCTTCAACAGGTTACGCTTTGCCTCACGCCATTCTCCGTCTCGACTTGGCCGGCCGTGACCTCACCGACTACCTGATGAAGATTCTGACTGAAAGAGGTTACAGCTTCACCACCACAGCCGAACGAGAAATTGTCCGCGATATTAAGGAGAAACTCTGCTATGTAGCTTTGGACTTCGAACAAGAAATGGCCACCGCTGCGTCTTCCAGTTCCCTGGAGAAGTCGTACGAACTTCCCGACGGTCAAGTCATCACAATCGGCAATGAAAGATTCCGTTGCCCCGAAGCTCTCTTCCAGCCATCTTTCTTGGGTATGGAATCTTGCGGTATCCACGAAACCACTTACAACTCCATCATGAAGTGTGACGTGGACATCCGTAAGGATCTGTACGCCAATACTGTTCTTTCAGGAGGTACCACGATGTATCCAGGTATTGCTGATAGGATGCAGAAGGAGATCACTGCCCTCGCCCCATCTACCATGAAGATTAAAATCATTGCTCCACCTGAGAGGAAGTACTCTGTATGGATCGGTGGCTCCATCTTAGCTTCTCTGTCTACGTTCCAACAGATGTGGATATCGAAACAAGAATACGACGAATCTGGCCCATCCATTGTTCACAGGAAATGCTTCTAAGTCCTTTTCACTTATTGAGGTGTCATCCAGTCTTCCAACTTGTCTTTTTCCTTTGCTTTCTCGTGCGTCACTCTACTCGCGCCTTTATTTCCTCATAAAAAAAAAGACTGCTTTTTTGATAAACTGATTTTTTTTTTCATAAATTTTAAAAGGAAACCCTGAGAAAACAGCAAGAATCAAAAGTTAAGAAAATTTCCACGAATATTTTTCGATTATTTTAGAAAGAAAGAGAAAAGATAATACAAAATTGTTGAGGTGAAAGTTACCTGTGCACTATTTGTATATATATATAAATGTATGTAGAGACATCTAGGTGCCCCGCCCGGTAGAAGGGGCTCGACAGTCCGGAGGGTGGCGAGTTATGTTATAAAAAAAGTTTTTTTTTTTTGTAGAAGATAAATATATCCGTCGGCAAGCTCTGTTCTTTCAGAATTCCACCCGATGTTTAAAAAAAAAAGGCTCGTCACTTCTCGCCAGTGCAAGTTTGGTTAGGTTAGGTCAGGTCAGGCAGCATTTCTTGAAGACATGTCTCATCCGTGACCTTGGATTTCCATCAAGAAGTGACCATGTAAGGAACAACCATTGTATTTAACTAACTTATTTTTTTGTTCTGTTGTAGCATTCAAAAATAAAAGTTTTTTTTTTTTGGTACATAATCTTGACTTTTTTCAGTTCAATCCTTCCTGTGAAATGTGTAAATTAATTGTGGAAGTCTATTGGTTATTTCTGGAGGCGAAGGTAGATCCTTTTTTTTTTCCAACAAAGACTCATATGACTGGTTTTATTACTTACGGGTTCGTTCGCACGCGCTACACTTTACTGCACCAGTGCATACTAGTGTACGATATACTTTTTCCTTCGAACGGCCAGTACGACCGGTCAGTAGAAGACCAAGTAGTGTAACCTAAGCGCTTGTAGACAATTGAGTCTCAATACGTTCAGTGTATGTATGAGAAGAAGAAAAAAAAATTACAATGGACCACGTGGTAGGATACGAACACCTGTCCGTTTGAAAGCAAAACTGTACGAATATTCGCTGACCAGGAAGCTAAATTAGGGGGATTTCACAGCACTAGTTGGGGAGGGAAATTGGATTGTTAATTCTCGTATTCAACCTGTGATTTTGCACGCGTATACACACACACAATTTAATTTCGTAACATATATTTCACCAGGTAGGACTACTCGAACGACATATTTTCCGCATTCTAAGGCGACCGTATTCTCTCCCCGCATATTTTCCATCGTGAAGATAGAATAAGAGGTACAGTTATGGACAGAAGTTTTGACGCATGTCTTCAGAAAATATCTTCCAAATTTGCCGAGATGTCCCTCCTGCGTGTAACATCTATGAATTAAAATTAAGATTAATAATTTCCATTGCAGACTTTTGGAACAGGACAATATTTTACACAAAAGTACAGTATGTCGTGTTAGTGAGGATATTTCGGCAAATTTACAAATACTGTATACACGATATTTCAATATAATTATTTTTGCAATAAGAAAAGTTAGACGCGTCAAAACTTGTCCATAGCTGTATCTTCAACCTCTCAATTAATTTAGCTGGACCTGTCGATGCCCTCTTGTTTTAGTAGGATTCCCACTTGTAAATACAGCTTTACTTCAGCTAGCGAAAGGCATCTTCCCTCCACTGCAGCTGAGACGTTTTCGGATTTTGTGACGTCACATCCATCAACACTGAATGCACTTTGTGCAGCCCGAGCGAACAAACCCATCAATAAAACTATTTACTAATGTAGTCTGACAAATAAGTACCACCACCCAACAACTTCGCAAGGATGTACCTACTACCCTACCCAGAATGCTGCAAGAAATGTAGATTTCTAATGATGTAAGATATATTCTAATCTTACGTTAGAGCATGGCGACCCAGCGGATCAAAACTTTCATACTCAGGAATAATTCATTCTCCAATTCGTCTGTGTCAGGTACTCCGCCAGAATTTTCAGTTTAAGGGGGGGGGGGTAAGTAGAGTTTTCAAAGTTCGTCAATTTTTGACCGTATTTTTTAAAGTTGGGGGTATTCTCTAGGATTTTGGGGGTGACACCATCACACGAGGGTGGGGGTCTGCTGGAATTACTGATTACGTATTTGCAAAGTATGAAGTGAAGCTACGCTTGAAAGTAGGTGGGATGCCCAAAGCGATATATCAGATGTCTTTCCTAAATGATTCTCCCCCCCTCCTCCTCTTCAAGCATGACGCCACTGGCTGTTCGCAGCGCCACAAATCTTTTCTCTTTGCCAGGCTTTGTCTGAAGGTTTTAAAATAGTGTTTGCTGAGCAAGTTGTAATTCAGGGCAGTTCAGTTTTGTTTTTGACAACATACCGTAAGAAAATCTGATAGATTCGAGTTGAAGATAGTTGTCTTTTATTGGGAAAGTTTTAAAGGTTTTTGGTAAACACAACCACTGGGGAAGAGTGAAGTGTACCTAAATTTATATATAATCTGTTTGGAAGCATTTTTTTTTTGGGGTGGGGGGGGGGAGGCTGTTCCTGCAAAATAAACCAATAGAAGTTTAACATTGGTGTCCATCGGGTGTGGTTGTGATTACCGAAGAATGGGACCTCCTGTCGCATATTCTGGACCACTACATTCAAAATAGTTAACCTTGGTTGCGCTTAGTTTGCCTCGGGTTTGGAAGTCTTGGGATCGATCCCAGCGGTCGTTCCTCCTGACTAGTATTTTTCCTAGCACAGCAGGCTAATACGGGGATAGTACCTTCAAATCAGGCTGTCAGACTGCTTCCCATACCCAATCCCGCCTTGAGCCAAAATGCCTGAAGACCAGCATAAATTAATTTAATTCCTGCAAAATGATACAATGTTATTTCGTCGCTTTGGGAACGCTTCTGGCAAGATCGCCAAACTGCTGATAATTTAAAACAAGTTTCTGCTAAATTTATAAATACCTGAACAATTTTGTGTTATATCATTCAATAAGCACCTCCGTAGCAGTTGTCAGTGTTCGCTTATATCCATGAAGGGTTGATATTTCTTTACGAAACAAGCTACGTTGAAGCTGTAACATGATGACAATTTTCCACCGAGGGGAGTGTACGAATTAACGGGGGGAGGGGGAAATCCCCTCTATAAGTTTGCATCTGGACGCATGTATAGTGTATAATAATAAAATTCATCGTTATTTTCATAACATTTCATCCCCTCTTGTAGACAAAAAATACCTTAATTCGCACACTGGCCGAGCGTGCATTAAACTTGAGGTTCGGAGCCCACTTTACAAATTAAACTATAGGTTCCATCCCTAGAAACTTACCAGCAATCAATCTAGAGGGCGTAAGTTAGAGATGATGATAGCATAATAATTATGTTAAGGTTTTTAACCCTCAGAATGGTTTCTTTGCCTTCAACTAAGTTCGTTTTACTGCTCTGATGATTTTGCTTGAAAGTATACTATTTCATACATTAATAAATATTTCCATAAAGCCAATATTTAATCAAGGTGACATCTCTCTCTCTCTCTCTCTCTCTCTCTCTCTGTGTGTGTCTGTCTGTGTGTGTGAGAGAGAGAGAACGAGAACATTTTGTCAGCTACAATCAAGGATTGTGCTGGATTTTGTTATTATGCCAAAGGCACTATGCTAGATCCTAAAACAGTTGAAATTATGCTAGGTTTAGCATAATTATAGTAAAAGTGGCAACGCTGATGAATATTGTTAATACATTGAACCGAAACTCATATATGGGAAATCGTTTCAGAGCTGCAACTGCAATAGCGTACTATGCTTTTGCTGCATACCAACTGATAGAATCCATAGCTGTTGATGACTCTTCAGAACCCTTGTATCTCCTCTGCGCCACTTCTATCCGTGAAAAGGGATTCAAATTCCAATCAACCACTTTCTTCTTCGCTTCTTTTGGAGTTTCTTGAAAGTTTCTTCATGGCGCTGATTCTCATCTTTTAGTTTCTGTTGACGATCTTGGAATGATTGAAAATGGTTTGGAGGGCCTGAAAAAGAGTCGGTTCCTTTCCTTTCGGAGAGGTTCCGAGGGCCTTGAGAAAGACCGTTTCCTTTCCTTTCGGAAAGGTTTTGGTAGCCCTGAGAAGAGCCAGTTCCTCTCCTTTCGGAAAGGTTCCAGGGGCCTTGAGAAAGGCCGTTTTGTAATTAGTTATGGTGGCTCTAAAAAGAGCCGTTTCCTTCCTTTCGGAAGGGAGTTATTGGTTCTCAAAAGAACCGATTTCCCACTGCTGGAAGCATTGTGTGGAAAGAGCCCACAAAGTCGCCAATCCCCACCATGTGCCAGTACTTTCATTAGAAGACCTGATGAGATGAGGGAACGAAGGAATCAGATTGCTGCTGTGGAAGACAGATTACTTCTTACGAAATTTGCATGAATGAGTTAGAATTCCCAAGAGTCTCTTCGGCAGCCATCAGGAAAATGAACTGATTCTTCTAAAACACGAGAGGTGTTAAAAAAAAGAAAAGGAAGATGGAATTGTTTGCACTCACTTAAAGGAAACGCCAAGAACTCATCAGGTATCTTGATTATTTAGACAGTGGCATTCAGTTCGATGAAAGAGCAAAAGCGATGATGAGTGACACCATCAAAGAAACACATCCACATGAGAAGGACCATTACGTTCGCACGGGTTTGCGGAGAAGTGATCTCGCTCCAGGGACCCTCTCACATTCACACGGTTTGCGGAGAGGTAATCTCGCGCCAGGGACCATCACATTCACACCGGTCCTTTTCATGCTTCTTTGATGGGTCAGTCAATGTCATCGTTGTTGCTGTTTATTTCATCTGAACTCTTGCCGGCTGTCAGATACTCAAACAGGCTTTTGGTGTGTAGTTTGCGTCGCCTCCTTAGTTCACGCAAAGCATCTTCCACTTCCTTTTTGATCATGAGTGTGTCTTTTGCACTTTCGGGAGGAGGCGTCAATTTGATCGGCATCTTCCGAAGAGGCTTCCGTAAGAAGTCTATGGTCTGAAGTTCTGCCTCGTCCAGCAGAATGCACAGCTCCAGCTCACTGAGGCAGATTTCCTTGTAAGCGATGTCCCTATCCACAAGGGCAATCATCTTCCTGATGTCCGACTCGTACTCATCCGGTCTCCGTCTGTAGTTGCTGGTGGATGGGAGAGGCACTTCGTTGGGAACCAGCGAGTTTGAAGACTGTCTCCACAGGATGCGACCTGTGGGTTCGACACCTGATCGAGCTTGCTCAACAGTAGTGAGCGGCCTAGGCACGCGCGTAAAGGTTGCTTGATTTGCTTGAGCCATATTTATAGCGAGAGCAAAATTTTAGCAGCCTTTTGAGAGTAGCATAAAAATCTACTCTGCCGGGGAAACCGCTAATTGTTTGGATGGTAATGTGTCGCATTGTTGACAGAGGTTCTCTTCAAGTAAATCATTTTATATAAAAATATTGGTACCTTTAATGTTTTTAATTATTATTTTTTTTCCAAATGTGAAACCTAATTTGACTTTACGATAATAATTTCCCGGTCTAAGTCCGGATGCCCTGCTGGTGCCTCGTGGAAACTTTATGAAGATATTCGAGAAGCCGGATGTGAACTCAGTGGTTCTTCGTTGCATTAGTAGTTGTTTCCGTGTAATTTAGCTAAAAATAACTTTCCTGCTTCATTTAGCATCGTTACATGTATTTAGGCGTTTTTAGTATGGTTTGTTTAATATTACATGTATTTTATTGATATTGTTATTACTTGTTTAATTATAATTTTAGTGAACCTAAATTTTATGTCGGTGAAATTTCGTCCAACCCTGAATGTTAGGTATGTAAAGTATTAGTTGATGATGTCATAGGTTGGCGTGGATTAGGTTTGAAATAACTACTTAGTTAATAAAATGAAAATTATTTCCAATTGCAATTTTGGAAATTGTTTGTATCTTTCATCATCTACTCGGGTTTTCTCCTTCTTCGCCTGTGGCTGCTTCCCAACTGGCGTGGTCACGCTCATCTGAAGTTAAGCAATGTCGAAAGTACGGGATGGATAGCACATCGGTTTATCCCTGCACCAGAGGCGGGAGGAGAGTTCATGTGGCAGTGAATCGTTTGCTGCTCGCTTATATTTCTACCTTTTCCACCCTCCGCACGCTAAGCGAATGCTCAGATGGTGACTTGAACTAAAACCACGAGTGTTTATAATTTTATTCCAGAGATACAATAACAAAATTAATGGCAGAGACGGATCGTTTGTTTTGTAAACTCATAAAATAATAAAGTTTTGATATCATGTCTACGCCAAGGTTAGGTACATTAATCTTCAGATGCTAGTTGTTTTAAAAAAGAAACATAAACTTTAATTTTGAACTGTCGAAATCTACAAAATAAGTTTTAAATATTTAAATGTATTAATTTGTCGAGGACCTGTACAATACCTTTGCGAACTGGCGGGGGTGATTTTGTATTGAGATATTTTCTTTCAATGCTAAAGAAGTTAGAAATATTTAAAGATTTTGTGGCCTTCCCTTAAGGCTCAATCCAAGTGGTTTTCCCGCCTTTTTTCGTTTTACATCAATTATTCAAATTTCAGTAGAGGAGAAGAGAAATTAACTTTCACGGACCAAAGTTCGTTTCATCTTTCAATAATGAATAGAATTAGTTTCAATGAAAATATTGATAGTAAACTCAGGATTGTGTGCAGACACTTTTGGGACATGATTCTGTCCCAAAAGTGTCTGCACACAATCCAGCAATTACTACTAGCATTTAATAAATACTAATTGTACTCATTATTAAAGGACGAAACGAACTTTGGCCCATGCAAGTTAATTTCTGTTTTCCTCTACTGAAATTTGAATAATTGACGTAAAACGAAAAAATGGCGGGAAAACCACTTGGATTGAGCCTTAATGTTCAGTACTTGAAGGTTTCCACAATTTAAATGAAATATTTCACGATTTTTATGTATGCATTAGATTTGTGGTGTTGCGTGTATTGTTTTAGCACCAGGAACAAATCTGTTGCACATTTTGTAGTTATGGAATTTTTTAATTCATCTACTCGCTGTCAGACAGAACTTCTTAGGAAATCTTTGTTTACCAATACTTGACAAAAAATCTGCTCAACGTGCAAGACTTTCTTTAAAACAAATTATACAAATCTTTGAGAAGCATATTTAGATTGCATTTAGTCTGTCGATGGCCAATATAATTGATGAAAGTACGAAAGTATACCAAAATGGTATGATTTTAAAATTGAACGTTATCCTATAGATGTCTCTGCTGTCTTGCACTGTGGAAGTCGATAATTATGACGTGTAGATATGTACTCTATGAAAATGTTACATGCTTTTGTCTTGTACTCTAGTACGCTACTCCGACTGTTCACCAAAAAAAAATACTTGAAAGCCTAACCTCTCTCTATAAAATTGAGTGTACCTATGTTTGCGTGAGCATCACGCTAAAATGGCTTCACCGATTGAAATGATTTTTCGCACATGATCAGACGTTGGACCTTTGTGGGAAGTTAGCCTATCAGTCGCCATCTTGGATGCAAAATGGGCGCCCAGAAATCTTTTTTCCACACCATTTGAGCTAGAGATACGAAATTTGGGATAAAGGTGTATTATTATCAAGAGTAGTTTAAGAAAATATTTATTAAAAAAACATTTCGAAAAAAGTCGCCATCTTGAATTCAAAATGGCCGCCCC
The DNA here is from genome assembly GCA_022664845.1 of Lepisma saccharinum. Classification (NCBI taxonomy): domain Eukaryota; kingdom Metazoa; phylum Arthropoda; class Insecta; order Zygentoma; family Lepismatidae; genus Lepisma; species Lepisma saccharinum. The sequence continues at coordinate 26,459 of JAGDQP010015892.1, read as the reverse complement.
AAAACCATTCTCCACACCGTTCGAACTAGTGGAATGAAATTTGGTATGAAGGTACTATCACGAGTAGGTCACGATAATATAAGAAAACGTAAAAAAAAACCTCATCTTAATCCAAAATGGCCGCCCAAAAGCGAATTTTACAAACCACTAAAACTAGAAAAAGGAAATTTGGCATGAAATAGTACCATCACAAGTAGCTTACAATAAATGGGGCAAAACTATTGGAGCGCATGGGGCAGATCTACACCATGAGGACGAAGCCCACCGAAGAGTCTGCAGACCCCCCAAAAGGAGTGCAGGCCTCCCCCGAAAGGAGTGCAGGCTTCCCACCAAAGGGAGTGCAGGCCTTCCACCAAAGGGAGTACAGGCCTCCCCCGAAAGGAGTGCAGGCTTCCCAGCAAAGGGAGTGCAGGTCTTCCACCAAAGGGAGTATAGGCACCCCAAAACTCCCCAAGTTGGGGGGGGGGGGGGCGCAGTCCGCCACGGGGAAGCGAGTATTTGTTATAGTCTCGATGACTGTTGCAAAACTTTATTCACCCCGCAATAACGGGCGCGCAAATCAGATACTGTTCCACTGAAAGTTTTTGCCGCGAGGAAACGCTGTATGCCTTTAGAAAGCTAAAATAATATACACTGCAGACGAATGGGTTCTTATATTCTCTAGTATTAGTAGGTCCTGTTGTTAGTTTTATTTGTTGGATATATTTTCGTCCCGTTTTGAGTAAATATAAATAGGAGAATATGTAGTCTACGACGAATATATTAAGTATTAGGAGAATTTTTCAGGCGTTGAAGCGTTTAATCATGTGAGAACTTTTGAACTTATTAAATCGTAAAGCATAGGAAGCCAATCTGAGCTTTATCTTTCTTTATAAAAAAAAATACCCTGTCATTTTTCTTTTCAACATATAAAATTTCAAAATATGCGTAGACAAGTAATGAGATAGTTTTGTATGAAATTCGTACACAAAAAGAAATTCTCTTGGTGTGCAAAATGTATACTCATGGGGTTCAGTGTATATACTGTAATATTTACATGGAAATCCAATAGTTAATAGCTATGATAAAGCTGGATTGGATCAGCGGAATTGTTTTTTTTTTTTACCAATGTACCTTGATAGGCCCCTTTTATATATACTTAAAAAAAAATCTATGTAATGACACATAATGTTTAAAGAATGGATATGGAATTTTGTTTGCTTAAAATATTTTAAAGGGTGAATTAAATTAAACTAAAAGGTTGTCAGCTTCTTTTTATTGTGGTGGTGGAAGTGAAAATAATCTGATATAGTGTTGTAGCAACTTTATAATCGTATTGTCCTTCAGTTTTGAGTCCAGACACTTTAACCCTGAAGGGATTGGTTGAATAATTGGTGGTGATGGAAACTCGCAAGAAATTCTTTACGTTTTTTTGGGGGGGGGGGGGGGGGGGGTAAAGAACGTGCAGAATTCTTTATGTTTCTCTAGGACGTATGCTTACCTTAATATAATGTCACCAGAGAATTTTGAATCGCTGTATGTTCGGGGGGGGGGGGGGAGATTTTAGCCTCGGACCACTCTCTAGATTCAATACTGTCTTTCTTGCGCTCAAGTGAATGCACAAATTAAAATTTATTTATTTATACTTAGTTTAGGGCTGTGGGATATCACAATTTTAACAAGGACATACAATGTTCCAATTATGACATCAACAATATCAAATATCTCGGATATTGAATAATGATATTATACAGGGCTTCTACGAAATAATAGTGCAAACTTCGGAAGGTAACTATTTACATCATAACAAGATACAGGCGCTCAAAAATCACGGCAGCATTGTCTGAAATGACGTCATAACTCGACACACAATGACATACCAAGTGGGTGTCGACTTAACAAATCACACACGACATAGTAACCAATACATCTATTTAAGCAATATTTTTGATTCAGGGAGTGTCGCAACCTAAGAATTCCATTGTGAAGGAATGAAATGGTGTTAATATAGCAAGCATAGAAATCCCCCCTCTAAGCTGTATTCGCCAATCATAAAGATGACGTAAATAGATTGTGATTTGCTAAGCCAACACGGCTGTCTCTCCTTAACGTGAAGATACCAGGTGCTTCTTTCGAAACGTTGTTACCTGAATCAAAATTATCGAGAATCTCCATCAGCAGTGTCACGTCGTGAATATACAAGAACAGAACATAACGTAATATTGTATCAAGACGCAGAAAAACCTTCAGGTCCACGGGGGATAGGAGAAAACTGAATAATGATGATCTTTGTGCGAAGGAAAGCAAATCATATGCTATTGTAAGTAAGCCCCTGTTGTAAGTGCCAATTTTATTAGTACAGTGATGGATACGTACTTTGTACGTACCCACATAGCAGAGTACGTCCCTGGGAAATCCCATTTAGATCCCATTACCGTAAAAATTGTCCTGCTCCCATAGCGATGTTCTAAGGACGTCCGTGGGATAACTCTGCGGGCAATACAAACAGTTCATCCCGTATGGATGTCCCCTGGATGTCCCCCGGAAAGCCGTGCGGGATTACCTACCTGGAATTTCTATAAATTAAATCGACCTTACTATTATTATTATTTAATTAATTATAACTATACGAAGGATATGCCTTCGTATAGTTATACGAAGGATTAATTATAACTATACGTCCCATGGATGTAAACGGGACTTAAACAGGACGTCCTACGGACGTCCCGATATCCTGCCAGGAGATCCGTCAGATATCCCTGGGACGTCATGTTGCTATGTGGGTACAGGACAATGATGCTTGGACAATACAGTGTGTTTAGCATCCACTATGAATCACAGCACTCAGTGTGTGTTTGGTTATAATGAGCCAGCGGTATATGGCTCTGATGTAGCTGCCTGAAGAGTGTCACCGTTTGCCAAATACTGCATTCAATATTCTTGATAACTAACTAGTGGAAGTCATGAAGCTGGAACAAAATAAACGAATCTATATTATTTTGCCAAATTACCACTTTCTTATCATAGGAAGAGCTTATATATTTTTCTGTTTTACATTCTTTTCTTTAGTTCACCATGGTTCGTGGTGTCCTCAAATCTTGCAACGTTAATTTAACTCATTTCCCGACGTCATATAATGATGAAATTTTGCACAGTGACGTAAGTCGGGTGACAATACAATATTCCATTGTTACTTTCATATATTTCTATATTTTAAAAGCATATTTTAATATTTTTTTTTAATGTAGACTTCTTTATCCTAAAATAAATACTAGCCTGCAACGATGTTGCTTTGACTGGTTGCAGAACACTTTAGGATTTGGGCTACAATACAATAGCTTGAGAAAAATTACCGGAACACCGAAATAACTCGAAAAAACTAAATAATATTTTTTTTTAAAGATATACTTTTCTTGAACAATTCGTACTAAAAAGTAAAAAAAAACTGTTTATGCATGACTAAAAAGAAAAGCATGGGGCGCGCTCTCATATACAGTCACTTTATAAATTCTTCAATTAGCGTGCCCCTTTGTTTTTCTTTTTAGTCATGCGTAAACAGTTTTTTTTTACTTTTTAGTACGAATTATTTAAGAAAAATATGTCTTTAAAAAGTTCTTTTATTATTTTTTTTTTATCTTACCCTCTGTGTCATCTCACAGTAACTACTCACGGCCGTGATCATTGTTGTTGATTTTAATAGTGTTTCAGGACGAAGCTTCCTGCCTCATGAGTGATTCCTGTGTAAAAGTGAAATATTGAATATTGTCGTTTGTGATCTTAAAAATCTGCATTTTACGTTAGAATAATGGAGTTAATTCTGTAACTGTTGCAGGTCAGCATATTTGAGTTAAAAGTACATTATATTTTAATATAGAAGTTATGTCCGTATCAAGATCTTAGTGTTCTGTAGGAATGTGCTATACCTCTTCGGGCAATCGCTTCATTTTCATGTCTGAACCCACATAGCAAAATGACGTCCCAGGGATATCTGACAGATCTCCTGGCAGGATATCGGGACGTCCGTAGGACGTCCAGTTTAAGTCCCGTTTATATCCATGGGACGTATAGTTATAATTAATCCTTCGTATAACTATACGAAGGCATATCCTTCGTATAGTTATAATTAATTAAATAATAATAATAGTAAGGTCGATTTAATTTATAGAAATCGCAGGAAGGTAATCCCGCACGACTTTCCGGGGGACATCCAGGGGACCTCCATACGAGATGAACAGTTTGTATTGCCCACAGAGTTATCCCACGGACGTCCTTAGGACATCGCTATGGGAGCAGGACCATTCTGACGGTAATGGGATCTAAATGGGACGTCCCAGGGACGAACTCTGCTATGTGGGAATAGCCTTGGCAAAATTTTCGCACAGAGGGAAAATCCCAACCATTCCTCTACAAATCGAACATTGCTTTATTTGTATCTAATTCGATCCTACAGGGTTTGAGTATTTTTAGCGTCACGGTCATGTCTTACTCCATTTTCTTGCGTATTGGTTGTATACTTACTAGGATCCTTGGAAACAGTGTGTTACCATGCTGGACAGGCGTATGTTAGGATGTTCGAACGGCCATCTTCGTTCCATGAATTCGGATTTTATAGTACAGAACACTTTTCGTATAATTTTTCTTAAAAAATAAGCTGGTAAATTACTAAACCAACCCTCCAAAAATAGCCGTAGTAGTAACGTGAAAGTAATAGTTGTACTACTGCCAGCTGTTACTTACATCTCAAGTTATTACATCTCCTTCCTTATACAGCAGTAAGTAATTGTTTTATTATATTTGTGTTTTAGAAATTTAAATTCAATATGTACACGAAATAACCATACATCTAGATATTAAAATGACTGTTTGTCCTGTCATCACGCCAAAACGATTTGCCGGATTGCAATGATTTTTCGCACACAATCAGATATTGGACCCGTGTGGGAAGTTATCATATCAATCGCTATCTTGGATTCAAAATGGCCGCCCAAAAAACATTTTGCACACCGTTTGAGCTAGAGATACGAAATTTGGTATGAAGGTGTAACCATCACGAGTAGGTTACAATAAATGAAGCAAAAACTCACCTATAGGGGCGCGCAAGCTCTCAGGGGGGAGGGTATGGGGTCAGATCTACATCATGGGGGCGCAACACCCCAAAACTCTCCAAGTTAGGGGCGAAGCCCGCCACGGGGAAGCGAGTATTGGTGACAGTCGAATGACTGTTGCCAACATATTTTATTCACCCCGCACCAACGGGCGGGCAAACCAGATAGTATAGCATGTAAAAGAATAATTCACAAGAACATATGTACATATTTACACATTCTGTAAAGGAAAATAGTAGATTGCTATACAACAAAGCTCCAACGACATCTATTATCAATCTTTTTAAACACTGCTTTGTTAGACTTGTTCCGTCTTCAACTTATTCTTCCATTGTCGATCAATTCTGCGGCGACTTTTCTTGATTATAAACCTCAGTTATGAGTAAATCTTGTGTTTGCTTACATCTTCATGCGCGTTTAGGTATTGCATAGATTTTAAAATAACAGGTCCTTAGACGACACCGTTTAGGTAGGCCTAGAATTAACTTTGAAATCTACTCCAAATTCTCAGATATTATTTTAAATTGCATCTTTCTTTCTCGAAACTGGAAATACACCGGCAAAATTTCGAAATACCAATTTTTTTTTTAACTTCAACAACTTCCGTATCTATTAATGTGCTTTAGAACTTTAAACGGTTCTAGAATATACAACAAATTCTTTTTCATAGAAAAAAATTTTCTTGCAAACCTGAAAGTGACCCGCAAATAATTCCAAATTTACTGAACAATGTAATTGATGAGATTTACAAAAAAATGATTTTAAAAAAAAAAAAAAAAAAAAAAAAAAAAATATCAATTTTTTAAATATATTTTGAGTTAGTACAAATAATAATACGCGTACTGTATGAATAAATATATTTATTATTATTTTAACTTTTGTTGAGCTAGCGACGTTGTTTCCCGAATTGTCCCCCTGCAAAGTTTCATATATTCCGTGTTGATATATTAGACTTTCCGTCAGCAAAGAGCATATTTATGTAGATATCATGATGATTTCTCTTTAAAAAGAAAAAAAAAAATGGTTATCGCACGGTCATCTGAGGTAGCAGTTATGCGTTCGAACTCAATGACCACCATTTTCCTTTTCAATATTCCGTTTTAATTACAGGTGCAAGGTTTTTTTTTTTTTTTTTTTAAATAACATTTTCAAATAATTATTGTCATTTGTTTGCTATGGAGAATCCGGATGATCAGGAAAACGATTGTGTTTCAAGTCATAGACAGATAAAAGTTATAAATTCGTTTTTTTTTAGTCTGAATCCTGCATCCGAAACAACTTAATTTGTTGCATACATAATATGAATGTCCATTCACCTCACACCACCACCACCACAATAATAATAACAACACTTCTTTATTAGTGTGCCATGAACAGTTTTTCCAGCCTATAGCTATACTGTATAGAACGTGGAGCACAGGTTCAAGTCCTATACAGTCTACATTACATACATCCACAAATGTAAAAATACAAATGATTAGACTTCTAGAAGTACAAACTTTCATGCTATAAATCTGGTACATAAATTGCTGATTACAAAGCTATAAAAGGGGGTAAAAGATTATGTATTAAAACTACGAATAAAATTTCAAAATGGTGTAGTTGTTATTAAGAAAAAAGAAAAAGAAAAAAAAAGTTGATTTCTAATGTTGATTTTTTAATTTACCTAACAAAGTTTTAATAGAAGTAGTAATAATGATAATAATAAAATGTCATGAACAGTTTTTTATATCCTATACGGCACAGGTCAAGATTATACAAAGATAGAATTCCATACATCCGCAAATAAAAGAAAACAGAAATAAATTTATTAATCTTCTAACAATATTTTGTAAGCGGAAGTACCCTTCATATCAAAACTAAAATTTCCATATAATTTTGTGTTATTAGAATTACAAATATTACTGCCATGAGTATGACACATAAATAAAATATTAATTGCAAACGTACAAGGGAGTAAAACTATATGTATGAAAACTACAAGTGAAAATGTAATAATGGTTTAGTTGGAATTAAAAGATCGTTCATTGCTTATTCTACTGGTCTATCAATCTGGCTAACAAAGTTTTAAAATCTTCCTTTATAGTTAAAAAGTTATGATGTCTTAATTTGTGCGCTAGCTCTTGGAAGTAATTTTTTTTTCCTAATAAGTATTTACTTTGAATTCTATAGTTCAGTATATCTTCAATAAATTTACTGTCTACAGTTTTCTTTCTTGTATATAATGGTTCAATATTAAAACACTCACACCAAAATTCGTAATTGTATTGTGTATACGGTAGCTGAAATTTATACTTCATACTAGAATAAAAGACGCAACTTTTCTGCTGTAATTCATCTATCCATTATTTACAGCGGACGTTCAATGCACTTATTAAACCTTTTAACAACTACTAGTATACCTTAGAAACCACTATTTACATAAAGAACCCCCGACCGAAAACGGTCACTAAGATTCTGTTCAGTTCAGCGTTCACTGCAGGTTTAAAAAGGACTTGGCTATCCTCTGTTGTATTATTCCAAGAACGATGTATTCAAGGTTGTAGGAGATATCTTCAATCTTCTATCTTTAACATTTTACATCAATACACTTATTTGTGGATGAATTATCACTGTTATGGTCCAGGTTTTCCCCTTTTTTACTTTAAAACATATTTTCCGAGCTTTCGGGTGCGACCTGTCCTCATTATCATACAGCAGAAAACAAGACTGGAGAAAGAAGGATGGCAATGAAGGGAGAACAGGAAAGAGGAAAGGAAAATCAAAGCGGCGAACAGAGGAGAACAGGGAGAGGAGAGGGGGAAAGAAGAGGAAATTAGAGATAATCACTAAGATAACCAACAACGTATAAAACATCGCGACATTAATTAACATCAATTAAGAAAGACTGAAAGGGTCTTTTTGTTTCAAATGCTGCATTATTCCAATTCTTAATTCTTTAGCTTTTTTTCAGTTCATCTTTGCAGATGCTATCCTGTATAACAGCTTCTAAATTAGAGCCATAATAGTTCCTTCAAAATAATCTGGTCTTGAATACTGAAAAAAAAAACCAACTAAAAGTATGTATCTCTTTCCATCCTCGTTCATTTCTAACAGTCTTTCCTAGCTAACTATTAACAACGAAGATACTGAACGTGTGGAAAGAAAAAAAAATCTTGGTCTATATCTACATAATCAACTTTCATAAAAAACAAATGACAGCTCTTTGCATGAAGCTTTCATCTTCCATCTATATCATACGGTCACACACTAGTACCTACTTTACATAAGCTTACTACCCTCTCACTCTGCTATGCCATTGTCTTTTCCCACATAATAATATACATGGAAACTTAGGTCCTCCCATATATTAAATCTTAGGACTTGTTAAACGCAATTTAGATTAAGTTCAATAAACAATTCGATATCAGGGGACCATTCTAACCCAACATAAACTAACCTCACCTCACCTAACCTAACCAAGAAAATTTGCAAAGAAAATACTGAAAAAAAAAATGTTTAAAAATCTTATAAATTTATGTCCCTCCCCCCCTTCCTGATACCGAATTTTATCCATTTTAGATATATCACTTACTAGTCTTTTATTTCTAAATTAATGTATAACATTGTATGTATATATGTGCCAATGTATAATGTATCAACTTTCGTCACTTTGATTTTTCTGTCCTGTACAAGAGAGACTCTTTAAAATTATAGAAATAGTCTTTATGTTAATTTAGTCATGTAATGTTTATATAGCTATAATGTTCTTGCGTATTACCTTATGACATGTTCTATACCACAGTGTGCAAATAAGTGCAACTTTATACGGTATACAGAACGAAATACTTACATGCAGTGTTCGAATTTTTTCTGTCGCCAATCGCATTTTCAAAAATAAAAAAAACAGTGTTGGCGACTAATCTTTTTTGTTCGGTGGCCAAATTTTGCGAATAGTTTCTCTTTCGTTAACTGTTCAAGATGTGCATATTAGCAAGACTGAAAGACAATTAGGTTTTTATTATCTGTCATATTCATTCTGCAAAGCGGGAACGTAGCTTGGTAATCTACTCAAAACAGATATTCAAAATCGTTTTGTTTTTTTCATACGGTTGACGATTTATTGATGTCCCAAGATGAATGAATGGTCGCAACCTTAGAGCTTTTCAGTGTTGCAAATGCAATGAATTTCTGGTGCAGGTATATTACTACGAGACACATTAGCAGACCAAACTTAAAAAAAAACTTTATAAAGACATACTTTTCTTAAACAATTCGTACTAAAAAGTAAAAAAAAAAATATTTATGCATGACTAAAAACAAAAGCATGAGACGTGCCAATTGAAGAATTTATAAAGTGACTGTATATGAGAGCGCACCTCATGCTTTTTTTCTTAATCGTGCATAAACAAAATTATTTTTTACTTTTTAGTACGAATTGTTTAAGAAAACTATGTCTTTAAAAAGTTTTTTTTTTATTATTTTTTTACCCAAATCCTTAAGTGTTTTGCAACGAGTCAAACTCCATTACGTTGCAGGTTAGTCTTTATGGGTAATATTTTAAAAAAATATATATATTAAAATATGCTTTTAAAATATAGATATATAAATATATGAAAGTAACAATGGAATATTGTATTATCATCCGACTTACATCGCTGTGCACACTTTCATCATTGTATGCTGTATGGAATTGAGTTAAATTAACGTTGCAAGATTTGATGACATCACGAAGCGTTGTGAACTACAGAAAAGCATAAAAAATAACTCCAAATATGTTTTGAGTACTAAAGAAATACAAGAATTATCGACATTTGTAAATGTATTAAGCCTAATTTGAATTTAAAGGTTTTGCCTTTGTCGTACGGTAATACTAGTATTATTAACATTAAAAGTAACTTAATTCCTGAAGATAATATTTTCACTTTGTTTCGAGTAATGCTGGATTAAAAAATATTACAAATATTGCCAACATATTAAACAATATTTGATACTTTTTGTACTCGTCATAATAATTTCTTTATGTGTATTTTTTATTCAAAGGGACACGCTGATCTGATTTGTGTATTAATTAGCAAATATCTTTCGTAAGCCTTAATTGGTAAGATGTGCTTCTCAGTTTTTTTTAATATATTAACATAATGTATTTTTTTTATTTGCAATTCTAGTACATAAAAAATTGCGACTAAGCATTCACTCTTGGCAACCTTAATGAAAGGTCAATGTGCCATTTGACGACCAACACACACTACCCAATTTCTAGCACTGCTTACATTTTTATATTTTATTTTGAACTAATGTTTTCTATCTAACAAATCAAATCGTGTTATCGCAAATTGTTAAAAAATGCACAATCAAGGATTATCAATAAATTTAAACTTAATGCTATTAAAAATGTTGATTTTAAAATTATATTGAATCGTCACTTTGTACACCTCACAGCCAGATGAAATAAATAAATGAAATCGGCTTTTATCTGTCTTTTTAGAGCAGTAAACATCCCGTGGAAGCGCGCCAATGCTATCACGTAGCGTTGTTACGTAACACACGTGCAGTGTAAATACAACTTACAAATTCACCATTTGCAAGGTCGTACCATGGATAAGTGGTCAAGAAGTCGGCTTAATGAGTAAAAGAACCCAGGTTCGAATCCCGGCGGGAGCAAGATTTTTTTTTTCTTTCAAAATACATTTCCATCTAATACTTGTTATTAATAATTGTTTTCTTGCATTTTTCGTAGATTATCTTAGATTAGTGACCATGGGTTAGAGTAGGTTAGCTAAGGTCAGGTTTGATTATGTATCTTTACACTTTCGTTTTTCTTTTTTAAAATACCGGGAGCCTTACTGCGGCGACGGGCGTGTCTATTTAGTGGCTACAAAGAATCAAATCTTTCATTCGATTCTTTTAACAATCCATTCCAATCAACCAATTACAGATCATCACTGAATACGATGTAAATACGTCGTACATAAACTGGGGGGGGAGTGGCAGAGGTTGAGACATGAAGATGCGAAGGGAAAAGAGTCAAATGTCAGTATTTAACTATTTTAACAGTAACATAAAATGCCGCTTCTCAAATTTCCTGCAGTTTGCATCCTATATTACACATATATTTGATTTTCTTTCATTGTCCAATTTCTAAAAGAGCATTTTGATTTAGTAATTTAAGGCACGATAGATGTCAGCACGGTCGCTGTTTAATACATTTCACATTAACGCAAAGCTCACGAACAAAATACACCTTGGCTACTTTTCTTTTGTACAATATTATTTTTCTTATAAAAAATACTGTTAAGTGCGAGTATTTCTGTAACAACAAAATCTGAGCACTTCGTACGGGAATGGAAGCAGTGAAGTTTTATAAAAAGAAAAGGTTCTTGTGTGTAATGAACGCGACGACCAGCACCATCTCAACGAAAATCATCACCTCACAACACCAATCACCGTCGAGGACATAACAACAATAGCAGATAAGAAAAATAGTGCTTCTGGCTTGGACAGTATTACATATCGACACGTAAAGGAAGGACCATACTGCTTACTTCTATCTACAGTTTCATACTCTGCACAGGCTATGTACCAGCGAATTGGAAAACGTCAAACCACTTGTGTTCCGAACCCGACTCTGTTTCATCTTAGCATCCCATCCAGTTAACTCCAACTCTTGGCAAAATCCTAGAACGCATACTGCTCAGACGTCTTCACATCCATCTCCAGGATCATCATTTGCTTCCAGGTCATCAAGCAGGATTCCAGTATGCTCGTCGTCAGCTCGATCATATACGGTAACCGGGCCATCGTCGAAATGCTCATGCGGAAGAATACAAAGAGGAAGAAATGGGGATGCAGGAAATCACATGCAGTTAAGGCCAGTTTCAGGGTTGTCGGAAAGAATAGGGATATATATATATCCCTAACAGGTGAATCAGGATTAAGAATTTTCAGGATACTGACACGGAATGTTTCGTGAAAGGTGCGGCCGTGATATGTTAAGTGTGTTCAGGTCTGGGGAGGTGAGAAAATTGTGATAATGAATCATCCTGTTTGCATACTTAAGTCGAAAGTTATTTGTATATCACAATTGCAAAAACACATTTCTTCTTCTCTACAGTCTGCATCGGATTATTGAAATATCCACATTTTCACACACAATAAGAAAATATTCCACAAATGATTCCACTATATTGTTTCATGTTCGCAGGAGTAACCAAATGAATTTCCGGGGTTTAAAGAACCATTGATAGTAAATTCTACCAGTGGCGTATTCTGGATTCACTGCTTGGACTACGACTAGCCAAAGTAATAAGTAGCAAGAGGTCACACATAGTATTAATGATAATGATGATAGGTGTTCGGGCCTCCCTTTCATGTAAATTAACATTACTTGTGCTGATTGAAATATTTGTTCACAAGCTTAGGCTGCGGTGGCAGCCTAGCTAGTCCACAGGATACGCTCGTGTCTACCTTACTTGTTAGACTTATCAGTTACAATGAGACTTTCCGAATTACAATAAAATGGTTTCAATATTTGAGTGATATACCCTGAAAAGTCGTATCCTGTCTTTTCTAACGTCACATGTTAAAATTTAATAAGAAATATCCAACCGTTTTTCATTTCATTTCACGATTAATTACAAATCTATTAATTAAATTTCTTTTGAGGCATTAAATGCGTACTTGTCACACTTTCCTTCGCTGAAGTTGACTTCCACTTTTACACATAGTCTTTTTCAATCAACGTATGTAGCAATATTTTCCACCTATTTTCAACATTCAGTCACTATTCACATTACCTATCAAAGTCTTGTCTAATTTCTGTATGACCTTGGAGTGTCCCACGATACATGAATTAGCAGTCACCAATTCTCATGTGAAATAAGTAGTTTTGTCTTCTCAAAACGCTAGAACAAACGTATACCAGAATATAAATATTCTCACACAAATATTTCTACACAATATAGGCATGAATTAACAAACTAACTCACTCTATGGCTTATGGAACTCGCAAGTTCATCGCCGTAGTAACAAACATTCGCCATTGGATTCTATCCTGGGTAATATCAAGCCAGTTTTCATCACGAACACCTACTTCTCGAAGATCTCTTCTAACATTGTCCTCCCAACGACGTCTCGGTCTTCCCAATGGTCTCCTTCCATCTGGTCTTCCAACCAGGATAGACATGCATTGATTATATAAATCTACAATTATCCGAAAGAACCATTGAGTCATTTCTACAACATTTGTTGATTCTACAACGCCCGGAAATTTAAAACTACTGCTATACAATTCATAATAGTTTCATTATGCTTCCTAACACATTAATCTTCTGGAGAATATAATTGTAAACGATGGTCTATATCTCGACACTGTCTAAACTTAGCATGGAGCTATGTTACAGTTAAGCAGAGTGGAATTATATTCTTGAAATGGAAGATTTCTTCAAAATATTCAATTATTTTCTTTTATCGTAAGTAAACAAAACATGAACTAGTTTCTCCAAGCTTGTCTGTATTGTTAATAAGTCGATTACATTCAGCAAAAATGCTTATTAAGAAAAACATTATAATACGATAAGAAATGTTAAGGATAATCTAAAGTAACGATCTCCAACAAAAGATGGCAGCACCACCTCCGTATATGTCTAATGAATTTTCACTGTTACACGAAATTTCTTTGCTGCTCCTACAAATTCAAGCCTAAGAGAGTTCAAACTTTCGGGGAAGAAAGTTCATAACCAATTCAAGATGCCGATTTTCTATTTTCGTTTTCCTGCATTGTTGGAAGAGCTTCATTGTTATAGGTTTCGATATTCACAACAACAATGAAGGAAAACGAAAATAAAACATCGGCATCTATCATACTCTTGAATTGGTTATGAACTCTCTAGGCTTGAATTTGTAGGAGCAGCATTGAAATTTCGTGCAACGATAAGAATACATTAGACATATACGGAGATAGTGCTGCCATCTTTTGTAGAAGATCGTTGCTTTAGATTATCCTTAAACCTAATTTCTAGTTATTATAAGCGAAAGTTGTCCAAGTCACGCAAAACACGAAAGCTCTCGTTCTTATGAATACCTTACTTAAAATGAGATAATATCTATTGAAAACCAGTGCTCGAAGTAGGGGACACGCCGTGCCCTTACCTTTTCCATTTTGGACTTAGCGTACCCCAACCTTTTTATTATTGGAACCTCATTCCCTTTCCTTTCAACAGGCAATCGCCCCCACTAGGTACAAGCATACCCTTACCTTTTCTAACCCACCTTAGCTCTGTTGAAAAACAGAGTTAGGAAGAAAATAGAGAGAACATAGATGACGTCACATGAAGCCAAAATACGGTTCATCGGCAGCCATCTTGTGTGGCCCCCATTAGAGTCCCTCTATACCGAGTACTGTGAGGATTGCCTTTTTCGATAGGAGTATGTGAGTGCAGCTCAGAGAGGCCATACTCGGAAAAGAGGGTCTCTAAATGTGGGGCCAGTTAATATGGCCGAAATGCCTCGTCCCTTCCGTCTCTTGGCTTCATTCCCCTCTCTAACAAAACAGCCTAAGGTTCCCTCTATTTATATTCCTAACTCTATGGTTGAAAATAAAAACAAAAACCGCGGGTAACGTCTCATGATTCCTAAGTAACTGGAACTGTTGAAGAATCAAACAGAATTCTACAAGTATTTCTCGTAAAATCATTCCTAAAAACTTATAATAAGCGATATTCTTTTCTGAACGAACAGCAACATATTAGGATTTCATTGTTTAATTCCATTTCATCCAAGAAGATACATTATTTTTAAATACTGAAAAAGGAAAATCGCTGCTGGAAGACTGGGATAAAGAAAAAAAAAACAAAGAAGACAAATTATTTATTTTTATCTTCTCTTTCTTACAAGAAATATACTCATACAGTGGAACCATATAACATAATTTGTATAAAGAGAAAATTATATATATATATATAATACACAGCCATATTCAATCCACTACTGGATGAGGCCTCTCCCGGAGGGAGGAGGTGGTCTACTGCTCCCACGCTGACCAGACGTGTTGGGAGAGGAGAGCCGAAGCTCTCAACTGTGATCGCTACCTCTTTATTCAGGTAGCTTCCCAATTGGCCTCACGACGCTGGGTGGACGCCGCACAGGCAACACCATCTGGAGTGCTGAAACGGTCATCCATCCAAACACTGACCAGACCCAGAGCTGCTTGACTTCGGTGATCTTACGAGAACCGGTAGACCAGCTCGGCTAGGGCGTTGCCCATATATATATATAATTTAAAATCATGCTTCCAATTTCTATAACAAACGATTAACAAGTACGTACAGCTTGGGCACTTTTAAAAATTCGTTTTATTGAAATAAACTCAAAGCATATGAAGAAGCAGAATGGTTTCATGCTTTGGCTTGATGTAACGTAAGAAAGAAAATAGTTTCTATAATTATTGTGATCCATTTATACAGGTTACGAATTTATTTCATCTTGTATTATTTATGTAACCAAAATTTAAAGTACTGAGTGTATTTACTTATTGAAGGCACCTCGTACTAGTACCCATTCAAGAATAATCTTGAGAAAGGAATCTCCAAGAAACATCCAAAATGTGACTGAAAATTTAAGAGCCATATACGTGGACAAAATCACTTGGATGAATTTTAGTTTCAAAAAATGGTTTGGAACATTATTCATTTTAAAAAAAAAACTTTGCAGTTGTATTAATTAATTACTATTGGAAATATTTTGAGATGGAACTCTAGAGGTTCATTAAAAAAATGTGTCTTGCTAATTTATTTGCTAAAATATTATAGAAAAATAGGCGTTCGACATCTCTGAATGATACGTGAAATGAATTTACAGCACTTTTTATTTTCCTAAGTTAATTCTAAATATGCTAGAATGTTTTGTCTCAAATACGGGATACCTTTTCGAGGACGGTATTATCTACAATTAGCCAGAATCTTTCATTTCTATGAGTACTTCTGAAGAAAGAGACTATTTAATTAATACAATATCAGAAATATTGCTTTACTAACTAACTAACTAACTAACTCTATGGCTTATGGAACTCGCAAGTTCATCGCCGCAGTAGCAAACGCTCGCCATTGAATTCTATCCTGGGCAATATCAAGCCAGTTTACATCACGAACACCTACTTCTCGAAGATCTCTTCTAATATTGTCCTCCCAACGATGTCTCGGTCTTCCCAATGGCCTCCTTCCATCCGGCCTTCCAACCAGGATAGAATATCATCTTCGTTTTTCCCCCATCCGAGCTACATGGCCTGTCCACCTTAGTTGTCGCGATTTCATTATTTTTACAACATCTGGTGAATCGTACAGTCCGTGGAGTTCTTCATTATGTAGTCTCCTCCACTCTCCAGTCATCTCGTCGCGTTTTGGCCCGTATATCTTTCTCAAAACCTTATTTTCAAGTTTTTACTTTAGTCGCACAACCATGCCCATTCCGGTTGGTGTCCTTGATTTCTTTAAAACTAAATTCATGAATCAATTGTTTAACAAATATCTACCCAGTAGCGTAACTAAGAGCGTGTGTACCTCCCTCCCCGCAACAAACCAGAATGGCACCCGCAAAGTTACTGAACTTCGAAACTCGTAGGTAGGCCTGCACCACCCTGCGGTTCCGTTAGTTACGCCAGTGTATCTACCTAAAACATTATTAACATATATTAACACAATTTGAAGCGATACCTTCACTAAAACTAACAGAAACGGATTTAGATACAATCTTGACGTTATTTTGTTTAAAATAACGTTATAGGTTGACATAAATAACGTACAAGTCGATCCTGACTTCTCTAATGCATTGTCTCACAAGGGAAGTATTTGGGTTCGAACAGGAATTTTTTGATAAGACTTCGTATATATATTCGTGCCCCGATGCTGATAATGCCTGCCAAGTAATTCGACCATGTAAGGCCGCGTTTGTCCGCTAGAGGACGTTCAAGTTTAGAGCAACGGGAGACAGGCGCTGCAATGGCTCCCGTAGCTTCGGTTTGAAAAGGCTGTCCCTGCCATCTCCCACGCTTCAGCAGCGAGCATTCTATTTGAATGATCAACGTTCCGTTGAAAAAGCTGCGACGAGACCTTTCCAATGACATATCAACCACTTTTCTATCCCTAGTAACTTCTGAACTGATAGGTGTAAACAGACGAACACACACTTGCTGCTAAAGCCTAAAAAATGAACAAATTTAAAAAAAAAGAAAAGATAAATAAGAGGAAAAGAAACTGGTTAGCATGAGAAAGGAAAGCGTGTTTCATGAAAGAAGAACATTCAATAGCATGTCAGTATATGCCATTGATCTGTACTTAATGATGCTGGAGTGATTGATTAATATCTGAAACCTGATGCACGATGAAAACATTTAACCAATTTTTGATAGTAATCCAAAAATGAATGGTATTTTCCTAACGTTGTGATCATGAATTTAACCAGGCGGGCCAGTATTAAGTGCATCAATCTGTCGTTTTCTATGAACGATAATACAATTCAAGAAATAATGCCGGAAACAAGTAATAAAATGTATTTTCATTACTATTAGGTCTCGGCCCAGGACGTCGAGGCTAATTACAGTTACGATGAACGTTTTTCTTGCAGTGGCAACACTGTTGCCTTGCGGTTGTTGATAGTAACTACGAGAAATGACTACTGATTTGTTGTTTATCAGTGTTTCGTGCGTGTGGTGACGTGCCCAGGGCTAGATTGGGTTAGTGATACAGGGTTAAAGTTAAGTATGTGCATATGAGTGCCCTAAACAATGTTTACATCTAAAACTAGGATATATTCAGGGGTTGCATGGGAGAAGAAAAGAAGGCATTAATATCTGTTAAAATTCAGGAAACTCTGTGGCAACTGTATTCTCCCAATCGAACTGTTGCCAGATGAGTAAATGTAATTTTGGCCCAGAATAAATATGGCGGAGGGCATATGGCTACATCCTTGCAGACACTGTGCCACAAGGGAACACAGTAAATGGTAAATATTATTATCATATCTCGAAACACCATGTTCGTCCAGAAATTCGGCGAAGATGCAACATCTGCTGATATCGCCTCTACATGACAGTGCAAGATGCCATACGTCAGGTAAGGATGGAAGATACTTGGAAACTTCTCTTATTCACCAGATATGAGTCCATGAGATTTTAATTTGTTCCCAAAGCTGGAGGAACCCCTAAACGGGGTGGCGCTTCTTTCAGTTTGAGAATCAACAATAAGACGCTTTCTCTGATTTAAAAAAAAAAAAAAAAAGCCTGTCTGATATTTGAAATCATATCATTCCAACAGTAGGGAAATACATTGAAGGGATTTTAACCAATATTTTTTATGTAACCACTACAAGAAAAATGACCATCGTAGCTTTCAGGTATGAACAATTTAGCAAATGTAATAATAATAATAATAATAATAATAACCACTGGCGTGACAGATCGATAGGTCCTGAGCCTGTCCCCACACCATCTGTCCGCCGTTGGTGGAACTGCGTCCAACTGAGTGACGGCTATGTGGTCAGCATTGCGCGTCACCTCGCCACGAACAGGCGTATCATGGCTTTCTAGACCGAGTGTGTGGCCATCACGTCTTTATTCACATGACTCCCCAGTTTGCCTCACGACGCTGGGTGGACGCCGAAAAGAGGGACTCCAGCCTCGAATTGAATCCGGGACCACGCGGACATGAGTCCAACGCCGTAACCATTCGACTACGGAGACCCTAATTTGGTAAATGTAGAGTAAATAAAGTAAGCAATATCACATGATGAATCTAGGTACACAATTTGTACTTACCAATAAATAAGTACTTCTAGACCAGCTTTAAAACCACGAAAAGTGAACCTGTAATTGGTTTTTCTGAATGTAACTTTCTAACCTATTCAGCGCACTTTTTCTTAATCCACCAACATGTACTTTACACAAATCGTTATTGGCAGACAGAAGATCAAGAATATGAGTCTCGGTGATGTTACTACAAAAGCTTAGCGTCACAGCAAACAGGTGCTTCCAATAATTAGTCTTACAAAGCCTGTCCAACAAATTATTATCCAAATTACCTACATGGGAAAGAGATACGACCTCTAAAGTTCCATGAGACAACAAATATGTCCATAAATTTATAGGTAAATCCCCATCCACCCACAAATATCGCAAATTTTTCAGCAGAAAAATATCACCACATGAATTTGGATCGAAAGGCGTATCACTGTATTGCACGAGGGGATCTTCCTGGTATTCGTCGACTGTTAGCAAACTTAAAATCACGACATTTGGGCAGAGAGTAATGGCCGGTGCTAAATGCTCTTGCTTAAGGCCGTTCAGTTGC
This sequence comes from Lepisma saccharinum, assembly GCA_022664845.1. Taxonomy (NCBI): domain Eukaryota; kingdom Metazoa; phylum Arthropoda; class Insecta; order Zygentoma; family Lepismatidae; genus Lepisma; species Lepisma saccharinum. The sequence goes on along the minus strand of JAGDQP010015892.1, from coordinate 7,057 downwards.
AGGTACTTGATCGTACTTCCGTGCCTTTGCAGTACTGTTTCCAGACTAGTGAATATATCGACAGAATTCTCACTTGCGTGTACGCTTAGTTCTTCAACAGAGGATAAACTTACGTATGGTAACAGAAAATCTGAGTTGGTCAACGTATAAAACACACCAATATTAAGTATCACAGCCTCAGGACAAAGTCTCACAAGTAACGCACTGACTTCTTCTGGTGGGAAAGTGTCTGGATACGCTTCATTATACCAAATATCTATGTTCTTGAGTTTGTACGTTGGAAGTTGATGACCGAAACGATAGTGGTAGGTATGTTCTCTGACTAGAGCTGCTCCCAGAAGAGGGTGTCGAAGAATGTGCAGATTGGGACACGTCACAAGGATACTCCTTATGTCATGAACATCCAATGAAAATCGACGTGATGTCTCTTTCACATACAACTCAACCAGATTTTGTGAAGTCCTATCAAAGCATCGCTCGTGCACTACCAGATTTTGAAATACAAATGGATCACTGAAATGAAAAAAAAAAGAAAATAAATCTGTAGAATTTTTTTTTTTTTTTTTTTAGAGAAGTTTAAGTTAAGTTCATTTCTGATTCACAACATATTTTCGTACACAATTCCAGAACAGCAACAATGTTTGCGATAATACGTAGAAAACATTCAGGAACTAATCATTCGAAAAAGTTGTGTATAAGCATCATTCTGCGTGTAAAGAAAAGGTTTCGACATGGTAAACTATGTCTCGACATGTCAAGTAGTTTTTCTCTATGATAACCCCATTGTCCTACTTTCGAAACATCCCATCTTTTATGAATCTGAGTATATTAATTTTTAACTTCCTTAGAAACAGTAAATATCATCGAATTTGAACGATTTAGTTGCACACAATATTTATTTATCATTTAAATATCAGGTCGGCTTTTCATGTATGCGTTAGCTGCGCTGTGTCATTTGCAATTTGGCTAAGTAACTAATAGAACGCCTCACCCGATGTTGTAAGAATAATGAAATCGCGACGACTAAGATGGGCAGGCCATGTAGCTCGGATGGGGGAGAAAAGAAGATTATATTCCACCGTGATTGGCAAGCTGGAAGGAAAGAGACCATTGGGAAGACCAATACGACGTTGGGAGGATAATATTAGAAGGGATCTTCGAGAAGTAGGTGTTTGTGATAAAAACTGGCTTGATCTTGCTCAGGATAGGATCCTATGGCTAACGTTTGTTACTGCGACGATGAACTTGCCAGTTCCGTAAGCCATAGAGTATCCTGCTCTAAAAATAAAGTGAAAATACTAAAAAAAAATCACCTTAGGATACGTCAGCAGAATGATTTATCACAATATTTCATTTAGTTCACTGGACTTCGTCGGGTTAGTCCAGGTTAGTTAACTTGGTGAGAAGGTGCCGTCGGGATTAAATCCAAAGCAGACTGACCACGAGACGAGCACATGGCGCAAAGACGGAGTTTAAAGCTTAGGCTTAAGCGTCAATTTTCGAATGCAGCAACTCAGCGTAAATCATAAACTAACCTAGGTCTACGCATTTGCAATCGGGCTTATGTGTTCTTCCTGGTGCGAAGACTTTGTACTGTACGTAAAATAACTGTGAATAAACAAATAAAAAGGCCTCAAAAGTAGAAAAAAGTATCTGTAAACAGCCAGAAGGAAACTATATATCAGTCAACTTCTTTTCTGCTTTTCCTCAGTCCCACTAGGCAAATGCCGGAATGGTTCCTTACGTGAAGGCCAGGGCCGCTTTCTTTCCTAAATATCTTTCCGCACTTTTCGAGACTTTGAACTATATAGCCTCTTTGGAATTGAATTTATTTAATACCTTTAGGTAAGTTTGGTTCAGGCGGGATAGGGTAGGGGAGTCGGCCAGGGCCTAGTTTCGAGGTACCATCCCGCATTTTATTTAGACTTTTAACATGGCAAAAGTTAAGGCTGATAGCCTTGTCTTCCACATCATTTACGTATCAGAAGAAAAATACTCATAAATATAACATTCTAAGTTCATAGACATACAAACACAATAACCTTCAACTAATACAAGAATAGAATTCCATGAACCTTACCCAGCTACGCTGAATCTATCACTTTCCATTCCTTCTCAGTGTAATGATACAGACCCAATGTAGAACCCTCTCCACCCCCAGCCCCAAATACGCTCACAAACACAAGTTTAAGAAATGAACGAGGCAATACAAGGATAATGCAAAAACATATTAAATCTACCGCATTTGAAACGAGGATACAAACTGAAGCAAGATTATGGAGAGAAAAAAAATCTTTCATTGAAATTTAACATTCTTTTACATTGCTATGAAAAAGCGACAGAAAGTGACTATAAAGCTTATTTCGAAAGTTGCTTAGGAGCATAGAGGCCAGATTTGCAGGAGACCTTAGAGAGCTGCAGTAGAAGATGAAACGTTCTTCTCTCTTTCAGTTTCAGCCATGCCAGTGCAGAGTACCTGCTTGATACAGGGTCATATTGTTTATCATTGAAGACAAACCGAACACATCTATTCTGCATTACTTGTTATCTGTCTGCTAGACTGACAGCCAGATCACAACAGACTACGTCACAATAATCAAAGATCGGAAATATGAGAGATTGGATCAAGGTGATTTCAACTCGCTGTGGAAGAAAGTCTGTCAAAAGCATTTTCCTATGCACTTTTTTGGGTATTAGTTTCACATGTTCTGACCATGATAGAGTTTCGTCAAGAATAATATCTTTACCTTCTCTTTTTATTTCCTCGTTCCTAATGTAAACTTTTGGTACGCACGAATTTAGATTTATTTTTGCTAATATATCTGGGGACCCTATTATTATACATTGAGATTTGCTTGGATTTAGAGACAAACCATTGTATTCTGATCAAACGTGTATGTTTTCTAGATCGGAACTGATTTCAAGAGTTTGAATCCCTTTTTTATCTAGACAATGGAATCATAGGCTTACTAAAGGAACATAACGACATGGCATTAGTCATTTCGGCATTACAGTGTCAATGCTTAAAAGTGTCGGCAAGCTAGGAGGTCAACAGCTTAGGTTAATTATTGAGCAAGTTCTACGTTATACATCCATCTTTGCAACTAAGTGAAATTACATCTGAAAGTCTGCCAAATTCATCAGAGACAGGACTGACAACAAGAGTTAGATACAACAGAATCTCATACAGGCCACTTACATGATTTGGAGACTTGAAAGCACACGTTTCAAACCCAACGCAAAACCTTTCTCGTATTTTTTAATGGTGACATTCTTAATTCAGAAGATACAGATGACCTCCATATTCGCCATCAAAACTTGCGCCATATTACCATTCCATATAGGGGTAGTCTTACATATAACAAGAGGTGTCAGGTTTCTATTTGAATTCTCATGTGCACTGATATTATGTAATTAAATTACACAGTAAGGTAACACCATTCCTATTTAAAATAAAAACGCACAAAGAATATTAAGTCCATTCTTCGTTGAAGGTTCCATGGAGAACCTCTGTCAACAATGAAACACATTACCATCCAAACAATTAGCGGTTTCCTCGGCAGAGTAGATTTTTATGCTACTCTCAAAAGGCTGCTAAAACTTTGCTCTCGCTATAAATATGGCTCAAGCAAATCAAGCAACCTTTACGCGCGTGCCTAGGCCGCTCACTACTGTTGAGCAAGCTCGATCAGGTGTCGAACCCACAGGTCGCATCCTGTGGAGACAGTCTTCAAACTCGCTGGTTCCCAACGAAGTGCCTCTCCCATCCACCAGCAACTACAGACGGAGACCGGACGAGTACGAGTCGGACATCAGGAAGATGATTGCCCTCGTGGATAGGGACATCGCTTACAAGGAAATCTGCCTCAGTGAGCTGGAGCTGTGCATTCTGCTGGACGAGGCAGAACTTCAGACCATAGACTTCTTACGGAAGCCTCTTCGGAAGATGCCGATCAAATTGACGCCTCCTCCCGAAAGTGCAAAAGACACACTCATGATCAAAAAGGAAGTGGAAGATGCTTTGCGTGAACTAAGGAGGCGACGCAAACTACACACCAAAAGCCTGTTTGAATATCTGACAGCCGGCAAGAGTTCAGATGAAATAAACAGCAAGAACGATGACATTGAATGACCCATCAAAGAAGCAGAAGCATGAAAAGGACCGGTGTGAATGTGATGGTCCCTGGCGCGAGATTACCTCTCCGCAAACCGTGTGAATGTGAGAGGGTCCCTGGAGCGAGATCACTTCTCCGCAAACCCGTGCGAATGTAATGGTCCTACTCATGTGGATGTGTTTCTTTGATAGTGTCACTCATCATCACTTTTGCTCTTTCATCGAACTGAATGCCACTGTCTAAATAATCAACAGATACCTGATGAGTTCTTGGCGTTTTCTTTACGTGAGTGCAAACAATTCCATCTTCCTTTTCTTTTTTTTAACACCTCTCGTGTTTTAGAAGAATCAGTTCATTTTACTGATGGCTGCCGAAGAGACTCTTGTGAATTCTAACTCATTCATGCAAATTTCGTAAGAAGTAATCTGTCTTCCACAGCAGCAATCTGATTCCTTCGTTCCCTCATCTCATCAGGTCTTCTAATGAAAGTACTGGCACATGGTGGGGATTGGCGACTTTGTGGGCTCTTTCCACACGATGCTTCCAGCAGTGGCAAATCGGTTCTTTTGAGAACCAATAACTCCCTTCTGAAAGGAAGGAAACGGCTCTTTTTAGAGCCACCATAACTAATTACAGAACGGCCTTTCTCAAGGCCCCCGGAACCTTTCCGAAAGGAGAGGAACTGGCTCTTCTCAGGGCTACCAAAACCTTTCCGAAAGGAAAGGAAACGGTCTTTCTCAACGCCCCCGGAACCTCTCTGAAAGGAGAGGAACTGGCTCTTCTCAGGGCTACCAAAGCCTTTCCGAAAGGAAAGGAAACGGTCTTTCTCAAGGCCCTCGGAACCTCTCCGAAAGGAAAGGAACCGACTGTTTTCCAGGACCTCCAAGACATTTTGAATCATTCCAGGATCGTCAACAGACACTAAAAGATGAGAATCAGCGCCATGAAGAAACTTTCAAGAAACTCCAAAAGAAGCGAAGAAGAAAGTGGTTGATTGGAATTTGCATCCCATTTTACGGACAGTGGCCAAGAAGGTACAAGGGTTCTGAAGAATCATCAGTTACTGATAGTTGATACTACTGCAAAGCATACTGCGCTATTCTGAAAGGATTTGAGTCAATATTTGAAAGGGAAGATCTACACCGTATAAAGAAGCTGGTAACTACATTGACTTCACGTGTAATCGCACAAAAGCAGCAGATATACTGCGAGTTCATCCAGAAATTGATGTACCATCCTTTGTTATGGAATTGAAGATGTTAAGAAGAAGACTGTATCTTCTTTCAGTGATATACTCAATGTGTTTCGACAAATGGTGCTGGAAGTTCGGGCAATGTTAAGAAACTTGCTTCGTCTTTTGATAGTGGTGCAAACGTCGTCATGGGAAGCTGAACGCAGTTTCAGTTCTCTCCAACGTCCCAAAACAATTCTAAGGGACAACATGACTCAGAAGAGGAAGAATAATGTTATGGTTTGTTACGTACATGAAGATTTTCTTGGTATATTCAACCTGGACGAGTTAGCAGATCATTTGTTGCAGCCAGTGATCGTCTCAGAACAAACTTCGGGGCAGTCAACTTTAAGGTAAGTAGATATGAACAGATTAACATTAATTAATTCGTTTGTATCTGTAGAACTGTAATTGTAACTGCAAGTAGAATTTTTATGTTATTTTGTTAATACTGACGTTATCCATAGACTGATCTGAGTATTTTATTAACATTTAGTTTGGAGTATCGGGTTATCCCATAAGTAATGTCGTATGTACGATAACCGCTGTAATGACGCCATCTGACGAGCGAATAGTGAAGTAGACGGCAAGTGCCCCATAGCTGAGTCATATAGGACACTTGATTGTGCAGCACTGTGTAGCAGAAGAAGGGTCTACGGCACGTGTTGCAAGAAGTGTGGCTTTTGTTTGATGACGGTAGCGTCGGAGGTCCACATGCCGTATCAATTTCACCAAAGACATCCTTCCAGCGCAGCGGCACGAAACATGAATGCCGTATATGGTCAGGGGGCTGTGGATGTGCGAAAGTGCCAGAGGAGGTTCCAGAGGTTTCGATCTGGGGACACCAGCCTCACCGATAAGCCACGAAGAGGGAGACCTGTGCAGCTGGAGAACGACGGCCTGCGAGTAGCGGAGGAGGCAAATCCAATACAAAGCTTTGAAGAACTGGCCAGCGAACTCCATGTCATCCGTTCATCGTTATCTGCAGGACCTTGGGTACGTGTCGAATATCGGAAAATGGGTCCCCATGCGTTAACGCCTGAACAGAAGCAGCAGCGTGTTGACATCTGCAGTTCCCTGCTCATCCGTCAAAGACGTGAGACATTTCTGGACAGAATGGTCACAGGGGATGAAAAGTGGCTTCTCTACCATAACATTACACGCGAACGGCAGTGGGTACCTGGAGGGGGGCGCAGGAACTGTGCCAAAACAGGATCTCCACCCCTTTGGTGAGATATCAGTGGGATAATCCATTTCCAGCTCATCCCACGTAGCCAGACCGATTCTGGCTGTGATCTGAAGCTGAGGAGAGTGCCGAACGTTTAAAAGGTACTCCCAGGATTTTAAACTTTGACTTTGAAAAGTGTTAGGAAGCTACACGAGACTGATCCCAATCCTATATGTGATGTGTGCACCGTGTGAAGAAGTTATCTAAGTTTTTATAGGATTACTTAAGGAAAACAGAAATGTATTCAAGTGCCTCGGATGACTCACCTGAAGCAGTGTTTTACCGTTTCTACATTTAATTGAAAAGAACAAGTGTTACTATTTATATGCAAGGTACAGCAGAATAGCAGGAACAAATGCTGCTAGCCACGGGACAGGTACTTTAAGAGTAGGGAAGTTATATAAACTTTGGTGTTAATGTGCGAATTTTTTGTAGTCGCCATTTGCATGGAAGGAGTTGAGGTTGCTCTTTACACACTATCTA
>JAGDQP010015891.1:18557-41667 GCA_022664845.1 Lepisma saccharinum | reverse complement strand
GAATGTCTGTCTGTGTTTTCCAAGATTTTCCAGATCTAAAACTGACGGTTTTCCTCTGATAAGCTTCTTTCTCTCTAGTCTAGTATTTAGTTTCAGCTTACATCTCACCATCCTATGATCACTCGAGATTTTGAAACTGTTTAGAACAGATACGTCTTGCACAATTGCCCTGTTGTTTGATAGAACGTAGTATGCAATTATATACAGTATATCCTGTTGCTCAATATCATAATTTGATAGTGAGAACAACATCCACTTACTTTAAGTGCTTCAACAGCAATCCGGGTTGGAGTTACTGGTTTCCCACCAGGCTCCTCCATCGGCCTGAGCCTTAGATGCTTAAAAGCCATAAATAAAAATTCAAATTCACCAGGCGCCTCCTCAGGTAATAGGAAAATTATATTGGGTGATTTCAACGCTAAGGTAGGGAGGAAGGAAAAATATAGACAAATACAGTCTCCACGAAATCACCAACAACAATGGAAAAAGACTGATAACTTTAGCGATCTCGAGAAAATCTACTAGTAAAGAGCACATACTTTCAGCACAGATGCACATGGCTACCTCCGGATGGAAAAGCTCTCAACCAGATTTCTGCTTCTCATCAACTCATTTTATTGCTTTTAGGCTACGGCAGAAAGTGCTGTGAAGCTTTATGCTCCGTCCGTCTGTCGACAACTTTCAACTCAGGAACTACTAGGTCTACGACGGTGTTTGAGGTGTCGTTGGAAAGGTCTCGGTGATATGAACTCAACCCCGTATAGACGATAGACATTGCAGAGGTGGATCGAGAGATAGGGGGATAATTTGTATCTTTGGAACTACTTGGGCTAGAAAGGTGATTGAGCTCTCTTTGGAAAGGTCACTGTAAGACGAGTTCAAAGCTGTATAATTCATCCAGATTGCAGGGACGGATTCCGAGTTTCGGGGAGATTTTCATCTTTGGAACTACTAGAGCTACAAAGGTGTTTGAGGTGTCGTTGGAAAGGTCTCGCAGCAATTTTCGCATCGGAACATTAAACACATAATAATTCACAGCCATATTCAATCCACTACTGGAAGAGGCCTCTCCCGGAGGAAGGAGGTGGTCTACTGCTCCTACGCTGACCAGACGTGTTGGGAGAGGAGAGCCGAAGCTCTCAACTGTGATTCTCAATGTATTTTATTCACAGCAGCTCCCCAATTGCATTAAGATGCTGCGTGGACACCATTCCAGACCCTCCCGCTTTGGGAAAAAAATCCCATGGCAGATCCGGGAATCGAACCCGGGACACCACGATCAGCAGTCAGCGACAGTAACCAGTAGACCAGCGGGCGCGGTCGATCATATATATAAGATGCTCGCTGCTGAAGCCTGGTGATAGCTTATATGCACAGCCCCCGATTGGGCTTCGCCTTACTTGTTTCAATCTGCTTTTTTTGTCGTACCCAATTCTGAGTAGTGCATTTCTCACATGTAAGATTTGTTCTTCCGAATGTTCCCGATCAGAAATCTTTTGTTCAAAGCGAATCACATAGGGCCTAGTATGGGTCTTAAATTCTTATCGTTCCCGCTTTTTGATAAAATGTCGCAGTTTCATTAATTAAAAAAGGTGAAAATAAGAGACCAATTTTATTAAGAGCCCTCATCGCGCCAGGTCCCACTTTTTTCAAATATTTTTCAAAAGATTTCACAATCTAAAAGCATTATCAAAACTTTTAGAACATAGCACACTAGTACTTGCAAAATTCTATGAAATACAATGGACAGCGATCTCGAGATCTTGTCGATTGATGAGTACTGAGACTTTAATTTAATAATGACGTCATAATCTTTGAAAACGTATCACTGATCAATGGACAAGGTCTCGAGATCGCTGTCCATTGTATTTCATAGTAATTTGTAAGCTTTAGTGCGCTATGTTCTAACTTCTTTCATAGTGCTCTTAGTTTTGAAATATTTTGAAAAATGTTAAAAAGTGGGAGCGAGCAAGGCTGTTAAGAAAACATTACTGGAACCGTAAGATAGACAGAAGTGGACCTCGCATGAGGACAAAAACAGACTTTTCCAAAATAAACAATTTATTTTCTTTACTTTCTATGTAAAATTTCATTACAAAGTACGTGTACATGCATAGACAAATCACTATATAAACTATTTTACCGGAACAAAATCACACATAAACAAAGCCGCAAGACAAATCACAATCACTTTAGACGCTTACATCACAGGAATACATACACAGAGAAGAATCTTACAAACTTGTTTAGTTCTAAATTAGTCGAATTAGTTGCAGAGCGTTTCATCAAACAATTTTAATCAAGGTTTCTTATCAAGGTACGATGGTTTACTTTTCTTGCTTCCTTTCTTTGTTTCTTCCGCTGGAAAGAACAAGTTTTACATTTAGATTAATTAGACGAAGCCAATTTTACGATTAACATAATCTAAAGAAGATCCTAATTCAAAAGAGTAGATGTGAAGCGAGACCGAATAGGCTCTAATGGTGATGCTCACTGCCTTATAATCAATGAACCCCGATTTTAATTCCCGGTCGGGACACAAAGGGTTCTGAGTCTACGTTAAACTGAAGGTCCCGTCCTTAGGACATCATCATTATCCAATGTGAAGCAATGGAAAATCACTATCAGTTCATCTTGCCTAGGGACCTTCGAGTCAGGATATGCTTTCGGTCAGAACTCCAATCATCATCATAGGAACTTTGCACTTAAAATGGAGAGGGATTTCCTTAGAAAGCAAAGATAAATTGAAATAAATAAATAAATTTTCAACCTGGAAACCCATGCAACAACCATGATTGGGGACTTGGGGGCAAATACCATGGGGCTACGCAAGTACGATCTTTACTCAAGGAAGCTATTCTGACAGGCTTTTGCTAAAATTACCACACAAATGCCTAGAATTTAAGTCCTGGCAGCTACCTTTTCAATTTCTTGTCGGACGATTCTAACAAAAGATTTGACGAAAAATCCTGTGACCTTAAGGAGTTGTAAAAGCCAGAAAACTAAAGAAGCGGAACTTAGCTACTAGGAGTGTTCGGAATTTTAGAATGTCGAAATTTCGAAATGTCAGAATTCAGAAATTCGGAATTTCTGAACATAATAATTCCGAAACGTTGGAATTTTGGAATGTAGGAATCGGAGCAATTCTGAAATCTGAATTCCGAAGTTGAATTCGCACTTCTGAACATCCCTAATGGCTACATCAACAACCAAATCAACGTTCAGTTTCATATGGATTTTCAGTCATTTCTAAGAATGATAGTGCTATCATCCAGTGCTCGAAGTGGGTTTGAAAAGGTAGGGAAATGGTTGCAGAAATGGTTAGAAAAGATAAGGGTACATTTGCACCTAGTGGCGTCGATTGCCTATTAAAAAGTAAAGGCAATCAGCTTCCATTAATAAAAAGATAAGGGTAATCTAAATCCAAAATGAAAAAGGTGAAGGCACGGCGTTGGTGTTCCCTCTCGCACGCCCCCCCCCTCCACTTCGAGCACTGGTATCATCCCTTTCTTTTAAAAAAAGTTACTGAAGAGCCGCATAACATTGTAAAGGTAATAAGTATAGGCTTCTATTTCTTTCTGAGACAAAAATGTTGATATAATAGCCCCGTAATACCTTTCTGATTGAAATATCAATAATTATTATAATTGAATTTTCCATCACAAAGTTATTCGTAAAGCCTTCAATTATGCCCCTTCATTTCTCACTGAATTTGAATTTCCGAATTTTGAATTTATTTTAACTTTTTAAGGCCTTTAGGTACCCGAAGCTCAGACGGGATAGGGTGGGAGAAAGGACTGTTGAAGGCAGACGATCAGAGCCTTCATTTCTCGTAAAGCCGTCACTAGTGTACGTTCAAAATGTCATGTATTTTGTTGAAAGAGTTATGGAGTCATTCTGGGGCCTCTTAATAACGTAACTAATAAAAACGGACCTTATAATCCCGCTCAATTTGTGCCCCCCAAAAATAAATTTCAGGAACCACAAGGTGCAGAGAGGTGTTGACCTGTCGTTGGATTGGATAGTCTAGTTCAGAGCCATCAGAATCATCTTAATTGGTTCCATGGGACAGTATTGCCAACCTATTTATTTTTTAAAATAATTTTTTTAATTGCTTTTATTCCGTTAGACCTATCTGCGCTAAACTTGGCATATACATTATTCAACACAACACAAAACTACTGTGTGTGTTCATTCCTAAGGACCCCAGTTGCTAGCGTTGTCAAGCTATTCCCAGAAAAAGCTCCTACTGATGAACCAGTATGGTCCACGAGCTGTTACAGTGGATGCAAATAGAATGAATTCAGGGAAGATACCTATAGTAGTCCATAACTACAACCTTAGGTGTGAGAGAACTAGTCAGCACGCTCCCTAACGGGCTGTAATGGATGCAGTTTAATCTGTGACGTGGGGATAAAGTAAATTCTTTGAAATAACAATAACGGATAATTCACACATACAGTGCCGTGCCCATGCGTTCCCCTGCCTTTATATTATAGGAGAATTTGAAACTTTAGACTATAAATGTTCAACAATAATTGTTGATTTCCTCTGAGTTTATTCCTTTCCACGTTAGACTAGTACCAAATAGAAATGGCAAAACAAAATTACTCTTGATACCAGGGCTTAATGGTATTAAACAGTTATCTATTTAATATCCTTAAACTCTTGTATACAGACATTTTTATTTTCGTAATGTTATACATATTATGGACCAGCCATCTACACCTTCAATCAGCTTCTGAAACTTTAGCTTGAAGACATAATGCGGTTAAGCTTATCAAGTTTTTGTATCAGCATAATAATCGTCCGAAAATTATCTAAGATGGAAGATATATGGGTCCCATAACGATTTATCCGCTATAAAATATGAAAACGTTATTTAGAATTACTACGTTGATTCCTTTAAACGAAGTAGGCCTAATACGTATACATTGTATTTGCATATGACAAATTTTTATTGTTCTACAATAAATTATCAGTTCTACTATTACTACTACTGTTTCCACTTGGATTACTTAATTACAAAGTATTCGTTCATTAAATTATTAAGTGGCAAGTACGAATAAGGATAAACATGCCATATTTATTGTAATCAATTTCAACCTGCTTTTACACGACTCCCTCAGGGTTGCAAATTAGCCGGAAACTACGTCAGCAGTTGAGCATAGTGGTGACCTCTTGGAGTCTCTGTGTAGAAAGTCGCGTGTGCAATAATAATAATAAAAAAAAAACACCGCACCTGACCTTACCTAACCTCCGAATGCCCTTGGTCACTACTTTTATTAAATTTATGGACATGGTATTTATGGTATTATGGACATCTTAATTGTAATGTATTAGGCATTTTCTCTCAAATGAGTGGATGTCTTACACTGATGTGTTGGGTAAAATGCAAATTTTGATGTCAGTTTAAAGGCACATATCCATTGTGTATACATTCAACTACACGTGTCAATAGCAGCACGAAAGTTTAATAAATGTTTCTGAAAAATTTTGCTGTTCCGATTCTTTTAATTACTCCACAGTGGCTCCTAGATCAAAACGTGTGGCATCTTCCCTCAATTCACTATATCGAAACTGTATTCATTCAGCTTCACGAGAAGTCTCCCCAACATTTACGAGCTAAGACAAATCGAATTCAGTTAATTAGATGACAAATAATCCACAAACATATATGGTTTAGTAAAAAGTAATCGATTATTTTGCCAATAGATGGCTTCAGTGATCTGTAGCTCGCGTTGTATAAGTCCGATCGGGTTCAACGAGATGGCGTTCAAACGATGAGATTGCGTACTACAAACACTGTTCAGATAGTTGTGATGAGTTGACTCAGTGTTGTGTGAGCGCGCGTCAAAATGGACACTAGCAAAGAGAAAATATGCTATATTTTACAGTTTTTCTTCGATAAAAGCGAAAACGCAAGCCAGGCGGCTGCAAATGTGAATAGTGAATACTGTAACAGCCAATCACGCGCAATTTTGGTTTAGTCGATTCCGTTCCGGTAATTTTGACGTCAAAGATGTACCACGCACTGGAAGGCCAAGTGTCGAAAATGTCGATAAAATCATGGACATTGTCGCGTCCGACCGTCATGTAAGCACTGTTTTGATTGCCCAAGAGCTAAACATTGCACAAAAAAACATGTGGAATCATTTGCATAAGGCTGGATACACAAAGAAGCTTGATGTATGGGTGCCACACGAGTTAACGCAAAAAAACCTCATGGACCGAATTTCCATCTACGAATCGCTGCTGAATCGCAACAAAAGCGACCCATTTCTGAAGCGGTTGGTGACTGGTGATGAAAAGTGGATCACTTACGACAACGTCACGCGAAAACGGTCGTGGTCGAAGCGCGGTGCGCCGGCGCAAACGGTGCCCAAGCCAGGATTGACGGCCAGGATGGTTTTGCTGTGTGTTTGGTGGGATTGGCAGGGAATTATCTACTATGAGCTTCTCCCCTACGGCCAAACCCTTAACTCGGAACTATACTGTCAACAATTGGACCGTCTGAAGGCAGCAATCGCCCAGAAGCGCCCAGCTTTGGCCAATAGGAGAGGCATTGTGTTCCACCAGGACAACGCTAGGCCACACACATCGATAGTGACTCGCCAGAAACTCCGGGAGCTTGGTTGGGAGGTTCTTATGCATCCACCTTATAGTCCGGACCTGGTACCGAGTGATTACCATCTGTTCCTGTCCATGGCGAACACGTTTGCTGGTGAAAAATTCGCTTCAAGAGAGGCTTGTGAAAATCGACTTTCTTAATGTTTTGCCAATAGTGACAAGGGCTTCTATGAGAGAGGCATCATGATATTACCTTCCAAATGGCAACACGTTATCGAACAAAACGGCGCATATGTGACCTAAATTGGATCATTCTAACTATGGCAAGTCAAGCCTTCAATGTCATGCAAAAATAATGGATTACTTTTTACTACACCATAATAACTAATAATAAAGCACTGGTTAACTATAATCGAAATATTATTCAAATGTTATCCGTTCTTATTGGTTGCTGTAAGAGAATATTGCTTTTAGGAACAGACAAGAATTTTAAGGTAAACTTGCGAAACCTATCTGTCTGTTATCAATACAAAGTCCAGATGCAAAATCATATATATGGTGTAAAGTCACCCACCTTGCTTCCAACGAGATGCTTATATTCTAATATGAAACCCCTCAATAGTTTATATAAAAACACTCTTTGGAATTTGTGATATTAAATGTATCTATAAAATTATTAACCGAAGCTTATGGCATATGTAGATCTTTAGTATACCTAAAATTGTTTATGGAATATTATTTTGTGTAATTACTTTTGGAACAAACTATAACCGCTAAAGACATTATAAATAATAAGTATATACCAGGGACTTTCAAAATATATAGAAATTATTTACCAAAATATGCAAAACCTCTATGGGAGACAGTCTAGTTTTCTTGTAATATCTATGTCATGTACCTATATAAACAGCTTAAGCTGTATGTAATATCAGTTCTGCTAGAACTCCTGAAGTGGACAGAGCTCTAAATAAAGGTGTTAAAGAGATCCTTAATTGCTTTATTTGTCTTGTGTTTGCCTTTGCTTACATTGTCCTGTACATTCATCGCTCGGTCTCCTGTAGTAGGAGGCGGACCACATATCCATATACACTGTAGAGTCTATTTCATATATGTTCCCCGGGTTGGTCAGTCAATACTAATCTCATCTTCCCTTTCAGGTTTAAAATCCTACTCCCATAGCCGGAGAGTAATAATACATATGTCTCATACATATATTGAATATTCTCTCATATAGAATCAGATTACGTTCGGGTGGTTGTACGTATCAATGGATAAATACATTAAGCAAAGGAAACAGGTGTGAAATTAAGATCAAACTTTCTAAGCTATCGTAATAATTCAATTGTAAAAGAATGTGCTTAACGTAATAATTATTTTCAAAGAGTAAAGCAAGCGGGTCAAATTTTCTATTAATGAATCGATCACTGTTAAAAGGGGATATGTGCCACTAAAAATACATAGCACAATGGCCGATTTAATCGTAGACTCAACGTCTGGTGTTAGCAAAAAACATGTTGAGTTTAATGTAAAATGCCGTAACCCCAAGTTCCTGTGGAACGTCTATTGCATCTTTTTACTTCAGGCTATAAAAGTGGAATCATTTTGAAGAAATAAGTGTGATGCGCTTTCAAGACAGAGAGTACTAAATCGTAAATTTATTGTTGGCCAAAGTATGGACGCTATAAGAAACATACAAGGGAGACTTAAGACCCTTTATGCATGGTGCACGTCTCAGAAATTCTCACATGATATAGAAGAATCATTTTGTACATGCAGCATTCTTAATAGCGCCTTTTATTAAGGTTGTTGGATTATATTTTTTCGGGATATAATCATTACTGTGAGTTTGCTCTAAAAAAATCAAGAGGAAACAGAAACGTAAATTTACAAAATGGTCAAGCTAAGAGTTGTGGCAACAGCCTGTATTTTAAAAGAGTGCAAATTTTAGATATTATCAGTACCGAATAAGATGTGGAAAAGGATTGATCACTTTGGTAGCAAGGTTGAAGAAAATATTGCTCACTGTGGATATTGTAGTTCTTTTACATTATGGCATGTCTTTTATTCAAAATACTCTCGCCTGCTGCCAAATGAAGGGTGTGAGGCAAGAACATGGTAACCCACAATGTTAAACTTGTAAGAAATTCGATTTTTACTGCTGCACAAGTCATTTTCATTGGCTGAAAGCTGATTTTTCACGTAAAACTATACATAAAGGCTTAAATTAATTGTACCAAATCAAAATAACGAATTTCTATTTTTCATGCTGCTGTGTGGGTTACCATCTTTTATTATTTATACGATAATATTCGCTACCTAAGTCACTCAAGAATAAATCTTTTCACTGAACTCGCTGTAAGAAATGTTTAATTTACAAATTCTTTTCCTTTTTAGTGGCAAGCTGGTATACTGCTCCTCGTTTCCCGCCATCTTAATTGTTGGTTACCATCTTATGAATCCCAAAATGTTACAATAGGCTTACCATAAGTAAATATTGCTGCCATCTCTGGAGCACAATTTGAAGTCGGACAACATTAAACGACGCGGTATGATTCCTTTCCATCGGGTGCTGAATAACTCAAAAAATAAACATTTGTGGGTTACCATGTTTTTGCCTCAGACCCTTCAAATGTTTACAAGGCATGCTGGTGCTGCAACAACAGTAATTTCTGAAACTCAAAGTAAGCTACAGAAGCGGCATCCATTGAATATTTTAATAATAAATATGGATTTAATTCTGTGAAGACATGCATGGAACGCGGTAAAAAAAATTTCGATGAAGTGGGAGTCGACGATCAGGAGTTTATTTGTAGGGTGGGAAAAGGAGAAATTCCCTTGTACTTCGCGTGTCTTCCCTGGCACCTTACATGTTTTCCTATATGCATGAGTTTACATCAGAAAAAGTCTTTGAAACATAAAAAGGACCAGTAAAAAGAAGACCACTCAGAGATGCCTTCATAGTGTAATGGTTACAGTGACGAACAACAAACAAATCGAAAGATTGTATAGGTTTATATCATCGAGCTCTACGTAAACGATACTGGAGTGACTGTTTAGTGTCGAGAGATAGACGCCAGAGTAAATATTTAAACTCGTTTGCCTCTTTCAAGTCTAATCCACCGTGGACCAAATTTTCAGTTCTCAGTTTTATAATCCCTCTTACCGCTGTGTGGTTCGTTTTCTTATTTAAGACTTAATTCCTGAGTTATTCATATAATAGTATACCGTGCTCTACATATAATAGATAATACTAAAATAATATTTACGTTTTTTGCAAGAATTAAGACATAAATAAAAAACGGGCCACACAGCGATATCAAGCGTAAAAACCTTAGCTACAACCGAAAATTTGGTCCATATTGGTTTAGACTGGAAGTGGACAAACGAAATTAAGTGTCCTCTCCACTCTCTGGTTTCATATATTCATGAAATTTTCTACGGCCGCTGTCAGTCCTGTATCGCCTTTAGATAGAGGCCATTGCGGAAAGTTGATTGTTTTCGCCTCAGACTCAATGTTGGTCTATTAACATTTTGATTAGATAGGTTTGAAGAACGTTTGACGTGACAGGTTTGTAGCAAACTTGTCACTTGTTAACTAATAAATTTGCTGCAAACTTGTAGCAAGTTTGAAGTCTTGTAGTGCCATTAAGGATTACCATTTAGTTTCTATGTGAACGGAAGTAGTTTTTTTTTTTCTCGAAAACAAGGATTTGTGACTTACGAGGTTCTAGCTCTCAGGTACAGATATGGTATATAATCTTGATTAGAGATATATCGGAGAAGTTGTCAGCAACATTTACACAGATGATGATCTTTCTTGTTTGTATTTTAGACACTCCACAAGAAGTAAATAATGTGGATATAGCTCAACTTTGCAAATTATACAAACAATCTTGATCCTGAAAGTTTTACAGAAGAATTTGAAGTTTTCCCTACAACCAATCTACTTCAATTTGCATTTGAATTATATTTATGGCCTTTAGGTACCTAAGGCTCAAGCCAAATCAATCTCCTTGTCTGGCGAAAGACGTCGATTTAACTTATGTTGATGTATGAAGCCATAAGAAGAAGCAGTAGGCCTATGTGTACGAGACAGAATGGCATATGCTGCCGGGATGTATTTAGAGAGTGGGTTCGGGGGACCGGACCCCCCCCCCCAATGAAGGGGTGTAGTCAAGAATAGTATTTAATATACATTTCACGTTCAGATACTGGTTGGACCCCCTCCAGGAACCCCATGGACCCCTCCCAAAATCAAATTCTGGCTACGTGCCTGCTCTAACTTGTGTTAAAAAGTATACATAACGCCTTCACATGGACATCGGAAGTGAAACAAGTTAGCAGTGTGACTCTACTAATAATCGCCAAGGCTCCGGTACCTTCCCACATAGCAATTTTCACACGATTCAAAAGTGAACTAAGCTTGTTTTGACAAGTATGCAACTTACAAGCGTAGTAAATTCAGCCAAGAAGGTTTAAATAAGAATGCACAAACAGTCTAAGAATCAAAGTTAAGTTAGCCTTGACAGGATAGTTACAGTAGTCTCAGAAAATGTGTTATTTTGTCTTTATTCCATTCCGCGTCTTATTCTCTCGTCTTGATACACAGTTGAAATGTTTCGCACTTGCCTCGTGCTGGATTTGAACCTGGAACCTTGTGATTAGTTGTCCATCTCTTGAGAAAAAAACGTCGGTTATGTATTTCATCAACTCAGACATGGAATTTAGTGACATATTGAGAGTTACAAAATGAAGCACGAAGCGTGTAGAACTTTTATATAACACGTGTTATTCGAAGTACATACTTCTTTCATGACGTCTGGCTATCTCCCGGACCTAAACATGTGCAACTGTTAGCGTAGCGAAGAAATCGGCAGAGGACGTGGTTAGTTTTTACTGTTTTTGGAATTATTTTGTTGCGTATAAAAATCTAACCTGACATTTTTTAAAATTATTTCCGTTAATTTAATTAATGTTGAAAAACGAAAAAAGTAGCAATTATTTAGAAGTACAAAGAGAAAAAAGTGAGGTTCTGTTTAAAAAAAGAAGTTAAAAAATCAATCACGTCGCCGGGATCCGAATTAGGGTCAGCTAGTTTTACACTGCTGCTTAAGCTTCACGCAGTTCACCACAAACACACCGCCATAATCTCTAAACCGGATCATTCCACATGTGATTGGACTTCACCGCCCTGAGACGATAGCACCAAGGCAATGACAGAAAATTCAAAATGTTTCAAGTTTAACAAACTTCCTCGCTTAGTCGTTTGTTCCAACAAGCTTGGCTTAAGACTGAAATAGGTCTGTTGTAGCAACCAGCAAGAACGTTGTTCCAGCAAGCTAGGTTCATGCTTGTTTATCAATTTCAAAACAGTATCAAGTTTAACCAGATGCACGAAAGTGATTGACAACCTTGTCACAATCTGTGTGCAGGAGCGTATGCTGTAGACTATCTAGGCTATCACCGAAGCCCAAACTTGTAAACCGCTATTGCAATCTGCATGAATAATATTAGTTTAACATAAAATGAATGCAAAACGTTTGTGACTAAAGAATAATATTAGCTTGAAAGCTATTTCAAGCATGAATTAAGTTGTTTTATAAGAATTAGCAACTATGTAGCATTAACATGCGGGCTACTGGCAACACTTCTTGTCTTATAATCAAAGGTGAGGACACAGGTGATTCCGTCCCCTTCATCCGATGGAATGCAATGTTAAACCATTGTCGGTTCACCTTGACCAGGGACCTTCGGGCAGAACACCAATCATCATCAGAACACATATGTGTGAACTCCGTATCCTCCCTGTAAATCTTATTACTTTGGGTAGTGGTAGTCCAAACTGTGAAATCAGAATACGTCACTGATTGATAGCATCTCAAATATACAAATATTCATTTTCTATGTAAATAGGTTGGCAACATTGACACATGGGGCTCTTAGGAACGGGTATACCGACAGAGTTTTTCTTCTGTGTCCTGATTTGACGTTTATGCCTGAATTGTATGCGGATACGTCCAACGTATTGGAACAAACTTAAAACGATATTTTAACAGATTGGCAACACTGACAACTGGGTACTTGGGAACGAGGACACCCACATGATTTTTCTGTTATCGAATAATGTTTATGCCACGTTTGGTGCAAACAGGCATAATGGAATGGAAGCCATTTGAAGAATTGCATTAAAAACGGATTGACAACATTGTATCAAGCAAGATGGTCCTGACGGCTCTGAGCTTGCCTCACCAAGACCATTCTAATGATACATCAACCACACCTCTCTACGAGATTTATTTTTTCGAGACGGACAGACGGATGGGTGGACTGAGCAGGGTTGCAAGATGCCTTTTCTTATTTACGCTATCAAGGGACCTCAAAGTATGTGAGAAGTTATCTCAAGGTGAATATGCAAAAGATGCATTTAGAAGCGCACAACACAGTGATTCAGCCAGACCCTTCCTCTGGGGATATCACCCACCAAATCCTCGAGAACCCCCCCCCCCAACTTTAACATGTTTGCGGTCAAAAAATCTATAGAAACCGTTCAAAATTACTTTCACCCTCCCAATGTTGACTTTACACCCCCAAACTAAAACTTCTGGCGTAATCCCTGGTACAATATATGGTGTAATAACTACTATAATTTGTTAATGTATATTATACCTGTTGGAAATGTATATTCCTTGCCATCATCAAAGCATACAACCTCAGGAGGAGGGATGTAAAGTTCAACGGCAGGTTCATTCTGAAACGGAGATAAGACACTCAATCTGTACAAACGTTAGTCACAAATTAGCATAATTATTTTCCAATGTTAAGAAATGCCAATAACTCTTTCGAGCAAAGACTAAGAAACAATCAAAATAATAATAAGCCCGTTGGTTCAGTGATTTTATGTCGTGGACTTCGAAACGTTTACTGATGAAGTTCGAGTCCTGCCACTGGCCATTCTGTTTTATTAGTACCCCAACAGAGTGTTCACCAAGAGATGCCATCTTTTCATCTTGTAATGGCTTTAGGTCGTATAGCTGACGATTTAGTGCATGGTCATAAATTTCATAACACTAGCAGGCAACCTGTTTATAGCTTTTACAGCATTCATATTAAAGTGACAGGCAAGAGACAAAAAATTTACAAACAAGCATCATCTTATTTGCCTCGTGTTAACTGAATAGCAAGTACTTCATAAATCTTAGCTCGTTGAGCATGCTGACATAACATTTCAGCAACTTCAGTCAGCGGTACTCGATTTCTAGCTATCCCGGTGCTGCTGTCGTATGGTAACCCACTATTGCAGTCTGCTGCACGTGTACGCACGTAAGAGGTTTAAAAATTCAAATCCACATAAAAGTACGTTTTCCTCCAAATGTGTAACGCTGAGCTGCAGATGCTCAGCAATGAACTACCCTAATGCCTTGTTTACATTACAAACACCTTACCATGGTTAACGTTAATGCCTTGTTTAGATTACTAACATTTTACGATGGTGAAACTTATGGGTAAAACTAACTTGCGTTCAGACTATCGAACTTAACTTGGTTATCGTGATTGTACTACCATTGTCTGTAAAGAAACAGGTTGAGGTTTCCATGGTTGAGTAAAGAATCTGCTTGTTACATGGGAGAGGATTAAATTATAAAAAATGAACACAAATGAATTGATTGTAGCGTTAAATTTTGTAGATTAGTTCTGCCATCTTTCTTTTATATTTTAAAAGTAGTACGCACGACTATTATACTATATATTTCGATAAAGAAAGAAATAAACTCACGAAGTGATTCATGCCTAATAACTAACTTGCGTTTAGACAGTCGTTTCTTACTAACGTTACGAGATAACCGTCGTAAGTTGACGCTAGTTAAATTTGAAACCCGCGTTAACGGTAACTACCGTTTACATTACTAAAATGAACTCGGGTTAATGTTAACCATGTTAAAATGTTAGTAATGTAAACAAGGCATAACCGAGATCATTTTAGGAAACGCCAGTTATCATTAACGCGGGTTTCAATTTTAACCAGCGTCGACCACGACATATTTGGAGCTATTTTCGTCATATGGCTATGAAGATTCAACTGATTGGTTAAGAAATAAATGTCTTCATATAGTTGAGCATGTGTCTATTAAAATTCTTATACTCGTTTTTGCAAATGTGGAAGCAATATATGGAAAACTTGAATAAGGAAATATATAATTAGCAGATAGTTCTTATTGCTAAAGAATGTTTAAAATACGTTTAGCACCATGCAACACTGAAAATCAAAGTACACTTAAAGTGCAGAATATGTCCCAAAAAGTCACAATATGTTCCAGTTTTACCATGTTTTTTTGTGCATAATATATGAACATTTCGTGAAATTAATTGGAAGTACAGCACATTTCTAGTGCACAACATATGAACTAATGATGTGCCGATACCCAATTCATGCATAAAAAGTTCACTTAATAGTGGCAACTGTACTACGAGTGATCTGAAAACGTACTCTAAATAATGCGAATTTTGGTAAATATGAACTTAATCTATGCAAAATATGCACTAAAGGTAAGAAGCCAATAAAAAGACACATTGAGCACACAAAAAGGTCACCATTTTTCTGTACGTTCACATAAAGCTCACCATTTTTCAGTAGGTTCACATAAAGCTCACACGCGTTCATGCCTAAAGGTAATAAAACAAATTCAAATTCACATGCGTTCATATAAAGTTCGTTATTGGAGAAGCTTTTGTGTGTTTTTTGTGCCAGGAGATTTTCAGTGAAGTTTTAACACGTCATAGGAAATAATTATTTATTTTTAGTGACTCAAGAAATTTACCCTTGTACACATGAAATTTTACCTTGTACTCACGATTTTTTAAAAATATTTTCACTAACAAAATTCTACCATTCCTAGTTATTACTAACTTAATCTGCATCGCTCATTAATTCATTAATAAAAGAATAAGCAGATGGGAAAGTTCTGTGACGTGATACATCTTTTGAAGTAATTTAACATTAAACCAGTTAAAGCCCGTCACCGGGAAGAAGGCGTTCTTTTCGATTGAAAGTGAATAGGATAACTCGTAGAAGGCTGAAACTATGTAATGATTTTTTGGGGCCCGCCATTTTGAATCCAAGATGCCGTCTTTGGAGACATTTTGTAACATTTTCGTAGCCTAGTGATGGTGTACCGCCATATCAAATTTCGTTTTTCTAGGTCCAGCCGTTTAGGTTGTATATTCTATACAACAATGGGTTTGGGTTGTATATTCTATACAACATTTTCTATTCAAGATGGCGACTTTTTTCAAAATTTTGTAACATTTGCTTAATCTGCTAGTGACGATGTACCTTCATGCCAAATTTCGTTTTTCTAGCTTCAACCGTTTAGCCTGTGTATTGACTAGTAAAAGTCTGAGTATTTTAGGTGAGACATAATAGTTCTAGCAGATTGATTTTTTAAAATCTCAAGAACGAAAATAACTTAGAGAAGTTACTATTTCCTGCTAACCTTACTCTCATCCGACTTCTTTCCTTGTGGTACAGCCTTCAGTCCTCCTCTCCCTCCAAGTCTAAAGCCTCGGTAGCTACTGCAAGTGTCCCTCAGACTAGCCCTCAATCCGGCTAAATTTCTATAAGGAGAGTGAAACACTCGACTCCAAGGATTGCAGCCAATTATATCAAGAATGGATACTGCCAGCGCTCGTCCAACCTAGAGACAAATGAATTATTATTCAGTTCACTTAAATTTTGGGGGAAATTACGAAAAAGTAGTCATTGCAAAAATATAGACCAATTTCATCTAATTTCGTATTAACACATATTTTACTATTTCGTTAGTCAAATTACAAACGCTTAACTAGAATGGTACAAGGTGGTGCAAAAAAGAAACCGTAAACATGGTGTTTTTTGTTTTGTTTCGGTTACCTCTTTTTGCACCACCCTGTATAAGTGAATTGGTCAATGTTAAAATGAATTAGTCCTATGGGTCATTCTCCAGAAATGGGGCATTTTGTGAAACTGCATTGTTTCGTGTAAAAGATAAGACTGAAATTACTTCCTCTGCTTCTGTTTGTTTCTTAAAACACTTCTTATAACTGGGCCAGTATCTATCCACCTTCATATTTTAATAATATTTATGTTATTTAGTCTCAAATATGCTAAACACGAGAATGAAACTCACCTTTATTTTCATGTTTGAAACATGTTTTCGGTATCTGTTTTTAGTTTTCCACTTAATTTTGAACAAGTATCCTTCAGAATAATTTAGTTGGAAACAGGATTCGTAATTAAATCGAAAGGAAACCTATTAGTCTATTAGTATGAGAATTACATTTACTGAAATAAATGAAACCCGCTTTTTTATCACCTCCATGGAATGACAAAAAACCTGTAATAAAAGTGTGAAGCTGGCAACACTGCACGACATTTTTGCATGCGCTAGACAGGACGCATCCATCTTAGTCTCGTTTCAGTGGAACTAGAAGGAAAATGCTTCTACAGTCGAGTTATTGTGGAATAGGAGAGTTAAAATTAGGCGTGTCTCACTTATTCATCATCAACTCCATGGAACTTATAATTATTTTTTTTATTTGTGTTTCCTATAATCATGAGGAGAAGCCAAACACTGAACACTTCATTCATGCTTCATTGTAGAATTCCATTCGTACTGTAAGGAACATAGCAACGAAAAAAAGTAGAAAACGTCAACTCCATGAAAATTGTAAGTGAAATAAATAAATAATACAGTATTGTTCTCTAAGTACCTTCAAAATGTATCCACAATGCCTGCAAGATTCCTAGAAACTAACATTTTTACAATTTAAAATAGTTGAAAAAAAAAATGTAAAAGTCCTGTTTCTGGAGAATGGCCCTTATGTGTTATTTAAAAGCAAATGACACGTATGCCCCTTTACCAACTCATTTAGAGCGAGTCGTTTATAACATCGGCGATCGAACGTAAAACCATCTTTCTCGGGATGAACGAGAATGATGTTATATGTATAAGCGTTCCGGAAAGAATTTACGTAAACATGACATTCTTATTTCCTGATAGCTATTGTTGCTTCTTTCAGTGTAAATCAATATGAACAGACTTTGATAATTGATGATGGAACCAAGGATTCTTCCAGACTCCCGTGAATTGTTGAGCACACACTTCCAACGTTAAAATCTTTACTGTTAAAAATACAGTATACGCTCTTTTATCCGACATTCTATAAATCGGTAGAGCCACTAGCGTTCGGCTTTTTCCGGTTGTGCTCGCGCGCTCACTGACCTTGTCCGCAACGTCACACTCCTGCGCTGGGCTGTAACAGTCATTTCCTTTGTCATCTGCTGGTCCTCTGTGTCGCACACAGTCATACAGTGATGTTTACGACCCTTGTAACCATGTTTCCGTTCGCTTAGTGTTTGTCGTTGATTGTCAGTAAAAGTACAGACGTTCGATTATCTGGCAAAATGTTTCATCCGGCATGGCCACGATATATTGCTTTGAAAGCCAATGTAGAGAAAAGGGAATTGATGGATTTTGATGATGGATGATCCTTTTGATGGATTTTGCTGAAAATTATTCTTTTGTTGTACAAGATAAGGCGCAGGGCTTTAACTGAAAAAATCACGAGGAACATTACACCAATTTCTTGTCTACGATCACAACGAAGCTCAAATTGTTAAGCTAATAAACGTATGCACTATCACAGATCACATGCAGCATGACTTCCATGTATTTATTCAATCCACTACTGGAAGAGGCCTCTCCCGGAGGGAGGAATTGGTCTACTGCTCCCACGCTGGCCAGACGTGTTGGGAGATGAGAGCCCAAGCTCACAACTGTGATCGCCACTGTCTTTCATTCACAGCAGCTCCCCAATTGCATCACGATGCTGGGTGAGCACCGTTCCAGACCCTCACGCCTTGGAAAAACTTCCTTTTCAAAGTCTGGAATCGAACCCGGGACCTCACGATCAGCAGTCAGCGAACACTAGACCAGCGGGGTGGTTTGTACAAACCACGAAAAATTACCATGTGACGGAATTGCTGTAAGAACGAAAAGACTAAATGTTGACTTTAAACGACCTATTCGATTTCTGTGACAAGAACATACATGGAATTAAGTAGACCTACATATTATTGTCTGCGAAGAATCAATAGTTGAACAACAAGAAAATTCAAGAAGAAAGATGACAATAGCTGGAGCTAAAGAACGTAAAAGCTTGTACTACCACTGGGCATACACATACTTCATGTGAGTAAAGTGTCATATAATATCATACTTTGTGGCCAAACTTCCGAAAACACTGGAATACCGGATTTGAGAATATCACAACTGCTCCTTGGTTGTTTACGATAACAAACAGTGGATTCGCAATATTATCGAAGTATTTGATATGAGAAAAATGATAAAATAAAGTACACAATCTAGATATTGTGATTCAAGAATTATGGACAAAATACCGTATCATCGTACAATGCAATGTACTTTTATTGACATTGTTCGGGTAGATTTCAGAATGGTTTTTGTTTTATTAGCAAGATGAGTTTGTGATCTTGAAGTGTCAATAAATAAATAGGATTTTCGGATATTACTTCAAGAAGAATGCGTTACGATATAATATGGAATTGTATTTATAATGCTTGATAGTGCATTCTAATGTAAGTATGCTTTGGAATGGGAAATATTGCATGCATGAACGGAGATGGAAATGTTTGATTCCGAGTTACTGAAATAACGATCTTTTGGATTTATGCTTTTGGATATCTGATTTAATATTCAGACGATATTTTGACCTAACTAAAACTAATCTCAAATATTAGTAGATGTGTTCAGAAACGCTATTTGTGTTCTATTAAAGGTTTGGTTTACTTTAAGGTTTCCTAATAAGGAAATAAACTTCATTTGATATTCAAGCTCTTTAGAGACTGAAAGATTATAACTCGGTACCTAACCTAAAGAAATTTTACCTTCTATTTTATTAGATAAAACTAAAGAGTAGAATATCAGTATTGATGGTAGAAAATGGTAGAACATAATGGCTAAAGTTATTAATTAATATATTTAAATTTTCTGGAGAGAAATATTAAAAATTCTTATGAAACAAGTGCCTGGAAATCACAGTTTAACTAACAACTTGGCGCAATAAACCCAGCATTACATTCATAAGATATCACACAGGAGTACATAAATAATGATACACGGTTCCTCCATTGAGGTTAGTGAAAAGGCAATGAAATTAGATCATGGTTAATTAATACAAAACACATACTAAAGCAATATTTTAATTTCCTACAAAATATAGAGAAATAAGTCTCCAAGATCTTAATATTTCTCTTTTAAAACATAGTAGTATGTAATATTGATTCTTTACTCTCTCTCTCTCTCCAATAACTGTCATTTACATAATTTATAAAAAGCTGATTCACTTACGTCTACAAATACCGTGGGCGAATAGGACGGAGGATGCAAGAAGGTCTCGATATGATCTACTGAATCTCTGGAACAAGGCGGGACTGTATTCACAAGTCTTCCTGTGTTAAAGTTGCATTCTAAGGTATAGCTACGTACAAGGCCAACGGCTTCCGTCACGGCAACTCGTCCACAGCCTTTTAGAACCTCTCTGCTGGACCTAGAAGAAAATTGGAAAACAAATTGTAAAGGCTCATTTCTTCATTCTATCATTACGTATACGTATGTCCTTCATTATCATAGCTGTCGCCCATTGCAATATCCCAAACAGCTCACGCACGTCAATATGAAGTCATTTTTTCGGTCGAAAGTTGATGCAAAAGACGTCGAAATAAAGGGTAAATGTCACAAACCAAATGACGCATGTAAAATTCCTCCAGTGACAGCTTGTTCCTGTAGATGTGTGTTTCAAATAAACATATAAATGAACCAATCTGTCCCAAACGCTTTTGCATTTTAACAGCATTTTAGAAAGTAACGGCATACACATAAAACGGTTGAATCCGACAAGTTCACTCCAACTACATTGGCCAGGATCACGCAGTCGCTATCGAAAACGAGATATGATCATAGTATGTCGTCAAAAACTAGAGGATGAGACATGACATAATTACGTCAATAAAAAGACCAAAATGTCACGTAATAGCGACGTAGAATTCATGACAAAGACGTGTTTTTAATTTTTTCGACCAAAACATCACGTCATTTTTTCCTGCTTGGGATTACACAAGTTAGAACTGTGATTCTACTAACAATTTCAAAAGCTCCGGTTCCTTGATAGCAGTTTAGCCACGCAAGCATGATTCTTTTAAATAAAATATCTCTGCTTGTACACACCATTATTCGGTACTATATTCGACTCTTTCCCATGCAGAAACGCTTAATTTCCACTATTACAGAATTTAGATGTAAAGCCCCCTTCCCCGCTCCTTAAGAAGCCTTCCTCTGCATATACACACAACTGTTCCCTATTATATTTCCTCTTCCCCGTTACAGAAACGCTTATTATCAACTATTAGCAAATTGTCATGTATACGAGGAACAACCGACAACTTTCCATAGAGAAACGCTTAATATGAACTATTAGGATCACGGCCCAAGCCTTAAATCTCTAATGGCCATAAATGAAATGAAATGAATTAATATTTTTCCTATTTCCTGGCAAATCATATATCAAAATTTTGTGTGCTACATTCTTATTGTATTTTTCAGCCTTTGTTTCTAATTTTTAGTGCGTATTTTTTAGATCTTTTTAGAGGATCTTCTCAAGTTTCTGAGTCTGTAAGTTTATTGCATTTCGTTCTAAAACTTATAATACATAGTTTTCTTCTAAGTAGACTCTGTACAACATCCTGTACACACTTCAACCAACGATTCCTCCTCTGCACTGTTCGAAATATAATTTTATACTTTGAAGGCTTCTCATGCAATACTTGACAGCTACCTCATCACATTATTTAGAGTTTCTACATCCTTGATTCTTTTCTCTTTAAAGATTAATTAGATCAGAATATTCATCATTATCTGCAATTTCAAATCGTTAACATCCGAACTAATCTTACTACGATAAAAGCTATTATTTACATACTGATTTAAACAAGTTTATCTGCCCAAATCGTCAGTCAACAGAACCTGGAGGGACAAAAGAAAATCTGAAGGCAGCTTCGTAATTTATAGTTTCTCTACGATTTTCTTTGATTTTAATTTGTAAAATATGTTATTCCTTTGTTTAATGAAGCATTGTCCAAAACTCCTGGCCATCTTTGAACCGTTTGTAGCAACACAAAGATAGAAGAGCAGAAGATTGGAAAAAAGCTTTAAACTACACTACGTTGTTCGAAATTAATAAATCTAATCCAGATATTTATCTATTTCATTTACATTTGAAGTGCATGGGGGGGGGGGGGGGAACAATGATAGCTAACATTGAACTTGAATTGAGACATTACGCTAGGAAAATTCATTCTGTCTTCAGGAATGTAATGCTAAATTTTTAGTTGGGTATACGCTTCGCTCGTTGCAACGGAACCTTTCTCTAACTATCCCATATACATTCGTACTTCATAATTTTAGGTGGGTATACGGTGATGCCTTAAAAAATGAGGTGATTATGTGCCGTATACCCTCCATTACATTCCTGTCTGTCTTGCTGGCATATCCAACTTCCCATAAAACAAATTGCTAATATGCTGCCATCTCTTGCTTTTAACTTGAACTGTTTGCACTGCCATCTCTTGCTTTTAACTTGAATTGTTTGCACTGCCATACCTTGCTTTTAACTTGAACTGTTTGCACAGTTCAGCTTACATGAGTGATACCATTCTATTTCTGTACTCAACTCATTTTTTTTAATGAGGGTTATCATTGTTTCCCCCATGATGTTCATTTGTGAATTGTATAGTTACCTCTAAGCTAAGCCCATAACACGTCATGTATGACGTCTCTTAGCAATTACACTTGTGACGGGATTTGTAACTACTTGGCCTGAGTCTAAAGGCGTTAAATAAAATTCAAAATTATTACGACTACGCCATAGTTGCCTTTACAGATCGTAAGCATAAATTAAAGGGTTGGATGCAAGAACCAAGTAGCTCCATTTTTACAAAATTTTCAGGAGAGGCAAAGAATGGCTTTTCATAGCATCAAAATAGATAATACAAATAAGTTTTTCTTGGGAAAGCATAAACGACACTGTTGTTACTGAATCTACAAGAAAAAAAAACTTTGTATCATCTTTTCTTGATGTTATAAAAATTTGTACTTAGTTTCTCCTAAAAATTCTGTAAATATGGAGCTGCCTGGTTCTTGCATCCAACCTTTTAATTAAATTAGAAAGAAAGAGACGAATAAAATGCAAATAATGGCATAAATAAAAATCACTACAGCAAAATAGAAATTCTTCTCTTTTTACCACGATTTCCTATTGAGCTTGTTGATACAATATTGTTGTGAAGTGCCCTCTTCTTTAGCTTTTCTAGCTTCGCTGCAAAACAAGAGAAAATATATTATTATTATTACACAATAGAACTACCCAATAGAAATTAAGACACAATCAAAGAGCTAGGAGTATATATCGATGGTAAATTACATTTTGC
>JAGDQP010015891.1:0-18547 GCA_022664845.1 Lepisma saccharinum | reverse complement strand
ACAATCAAAGAGCTAGGAGTATATATCGATGGTAAATTACATTTTGCCAAACATTTTGAAATAGTTGTACCAAAACCTCGGACAAATCTAAAAATGATAAAATGGATCCCTTGAAATATTAATAATATCTTGACTCGTAAGCTTCAAAGCCATGTGGTACTTTAGTATCATGTGGAACAGGGACAAACGATATGCTTAGCAGTTATTGATTCTAATCAGAAGAATATTCAGTCAAATACAAATTTAAACCATCAGCAGAAGTGTTTCCCCGAGACGAGACAGAGCTCTCGTAATGCAAAGTATACATATTTTCGAGACGAGACAGCCTAAATCTCGTCTCGTCGGCAACACTATGCAGATGTAAGACAATATTTTTAACATTCCAAGTTCAAAGAACGTCGGACTTCCTCTGACGTTTCATTCAAATCTATATTACACTAGCTGATTTGCCCGTTCGTTGGTGCGGGGTGAATAAAATATGTTGGCAACAGTCATCAAGACTGTAACCAATACTCGCTTCCTGGTAGGCTGGCAGGCTGAGTCCCCAACTTGAGGAGTTTTGGGGAACTGCACCCCCATGGTACAGATTTGGCCCCAGATCCCCTTCCGGGAGGCTACGCCCCCAAGGGGAGTTCTGCCTCATTCATTGTAACTTACTCATGACGGTACACATACACCTTCACACCAAATTTCGTTTCGCTAGTTTCAGTGGTTTGGAAAATGTTTTCTGGGATGCCAGTTTGAATCCAAGCTAGCGACTTTTTCAAAATGTTGTAATATTTTCTTAAACCACTCTAGATAATAAATACACCTTTATTCCAAATTTCGTATATCTAGCTCAAACGGTGTGGAAAATGGTTTTTGGGCTGCCGCCCGTTTTGAATCCAAGATGATATGATATGATATGAACTGATATGATAGCATCCCAGTTCGGTCCATTGTCTGTTTATGTGCGGAAAATCATTCCAATCGGTCAAGCCGTTTTGGTATGATGCTCATGCACACATACTCACTTTTAATTCTATATATAGATATGGATTCTCTCCATTTCTAGGTAGTCTATTACTGTGTGTGCCTAGATGGAAGAAGATTACTGCATTTTTATCTTGCTGAATGATGAATGACAACCTTCAAATCAAATATACATTTTATTCTTTTCTATCAACATTCAGCATTTGTACAAATGATATTGGACTTTGGAATTTTGGACTTTCATTTGTCATTGTCCGTTGAAATAGAACAAAGGATTCAATGTTTGAGTGCATTAAAAATGTTGGTTGCGATTTCAAGCTTGTCCATGTGAATAGTTTACGCATTGGACCCTCATATCTGTACATAATATGGACATATGAGGTTGTTTGGAAATACATGCAAATTAAGGTGGAACGAAAAAAAACAACGAAAGTCTGATTTTGCATTGGGCACACGCTTCAATAGTTGCCTTTGGCAGTAGACAAAACACATAGGAACAGTTTCTTTCGAAAACAATCGATAGTTAGGTCTGCCCCCACCATGAAAAGATGTAATTTTTACACCAAAACACTTACAAGGAAACTGTCTCCGTTGGAACTCGCAAATCAGAAAGAAATTGTCACAGTGTATTGATGATGAAGGACTACGTTTCGGAATTACTGAAACCAGAGTTACAGGACTTTAAAGTTTGCGAAATTTTGTTTTGAACGCCTACATGGTAGGCAACACTTCATACATATGCGTGGAAGTTATGCATCTCCTGCTTATTTTCATATGAAAGGTTGCACTGACGTAAGATAATTTGAATGTTAAATTAAGGTATTGATGAAGTTGACATGTTAATTAATTGTACAGATCCCTGCCAAATGCGAATATTATGTAGATGTTAATTTTTCCTAAATTATAACATGAGTCTAGTGACACATACCCAGTAGTACACACGTTGATTAAACTGTTTAATGTCCGCCTTTTTAACGGTTGTATGCAACAAGAAAACGTTCATTCAACGTTTTGGGGCTGTATGCAACCGTTGAAAGGGCGGACATTAAACGGTTTTATCAACGTGTGTGCTACTGGGAATCATGTGACTGGCCTTTCGATTTTATTTACAATAAATATTCGTTTACTAGTTCATCTGAAGACTTTGCAAGAAAGTACGTGTGGAATTCTCAATTATTATAAAGTGAATCTTGGTAGGTGAGGTAATATTTGACACTACCTAACGATATGAGCACTCCAACTGTCATCATAAGTAGAAAAGAACTGCTAGAAACATCACTGTGATATATTTAAATATATTGTCTTATTCTCTGTGCTCAACTAACACCGAACCGCTGTGGTTAAATCGGAAATGCTGGGAACCTCAAAGCAACATGGGGTGCAATTTCGCTTGATCGTTGAGAAGTGGACGCACATGGATTCAAACCGTGCTGTCTACCATCGTGACTGAAGGTTTCCAAAGGTGAATGCCGAGATCTTAACTAAAGACCAGACTGCTAAGTTCCCAGTCCTACTGAAGGAAGAGTGATCGCTAAAGATCCCAAGCAACACACGAACGTGAAAATGTCGTCATCTTTAAGTCGAAATGACGAGTAAATGTCACAAACCAAACAACGCGTGTCAAATCTCCAGTGACAGCTTGTTCCTGTAGTTATTTGTTTCAAATAAACATATAAATGAACCAATCTGTCCCAAACGCTTTTGCATTTTGACTACACTTGAGAAATTAACGGTACACACATAAAACAGTTGAATCCGACAAGTTCATTGTTTCACTCCAACTACATTGGCTAGGATCATGCAGTCGCTATCGAAAATGATATGTCGTAAAAACTAGAGGATGAGACATGACAGAATTACGTCAATTAAAATACCAAAATGTCACGTAATAGCGACGTAGATTTCGTAAGAAAGACGTGATTTTGATTATTTTCGACCAAAATATCACGTTATGTTCACGTGAGTGTGCTGTTTGTGATATCATGCATCCAAAATGACGCCCAAAATTGCAGGTGCAGTACACAAATGAGAATTCAAGTCAATTCAATTTAATATGTGATTTAATTGCAAGACATTAAATTCCTTAAGTCAAAACCTAGTCAGCTAACATACCATTTACCTACAGTACTGTGGGTGATGGAGGGCATTGATAACGTTTACTATAGTAAATTACCACCTTCGGAATGTACAGTTTAAAGTATTGAACTGTTAAAATCGCTATTTATCACAAAGAATTCAATAAAACTAAGGATTTTTTTTTCTTCTTTTTTCAAAGAAAGTCACAAAACCTTTTAAATCGCTTTCTCTGTTGACCAGATTTTATATTAAAGAAATTGAATGTTTTGGCATTCGATCACAAAATATGAGACAACATGTTTAAATTTATAATTGTGATGTTTCTAGGAGTTCTTTACTACTTATGATGACACATTCTTATTGTAAATAGAATCGGAAGACCACTGACCCATGTTATCGTTTTGGAAAATTACACATGTTGCTACTAGGCTGCAAAAAATGCTGAAACATACAATCCTTTACCACATGCTTCGGACCCGGTGCCCAGATTTTAACTCAGTGATCCATAGGGTGAAGCAGATATTTCATTATTTCCTTTTTATATACTGCTGCGTTTGAATACTCTCTCCACCTGTTGTGACGGAGAGTAGGAGTGTTACTCCCCAGAGTACAGAAAATGCGACGCGCAAAGTTCCTAACGATAGCAATAACACATGGAAATAGTCTCATATCCCCGAAAAGAACAAAAATGCCACCGGGGGTGTGCAAACACTCTCTCGTAAAAGCTATTTTGAAAGAATTTTGTGTTTGAAGTATTGAATAGGATAAAAGCATTAAAATCTTTTTAAACTTTCAAATATGAAGTTCCCATACATAGCTCACTTCTCAAGGAATCTAACATATTACAATATTGATTGATTGTAACCATAGGAACAAGACCGGTCACCGGGTCAGGATATTGCCTTCAGGTCAATTGGGTGTAGATTCGATCTTGGAGTCGCCGAGTTAACTCAATCCGGTGATTTCGGTCAAGATCGGGTCCCGAGTCATTCTGGTCAAGAGCGGGTCAATTAGATTATTCAGGTCAAGTTTCGGACCGGGTCACCAAAAGTGACCCCGTTTCAGCTCTGTCCACACGAAGTATCCAATTAGTTATAATCAAGTATTGCTTTCATTACTGCAGAGAACATAGTAATTACTTTTACCTTTGCTTTTCTATTCGGAATAGTCTGCTCAAATGGCCTCTACATGGAATAACAGTCTGTGACTTGGCTTCTTTGTTGCTTGTCATTTCATCGTTCATATCCTCGTTTGATCTGGAATTTAAATGAATTCAAATGATTAAAAAATAATAATCATTTTAACGCACAGAGGACCGAAAGGCTTTGCAGGTTTGGACTGAAGTAACTAATCAGAGGACACCATTACCTTACTTAAGGCGAGTTACAATAGATGTCATTTTCAAATAATTTAGTTTACAGTACCAGAAGCATATTGGCAAAGTGACACTTGTACAATAATTGTTGTTGTTACGTCAGTTTATCGTTTCATTTACTTTTTAAATTAGATTAGATAATGTTTATACAGGTGAACATTACGAAAACTTTATGCTGGTACAACATATAAGAGGGGTATTCGGAAAATAACTTATCGTTTATCTATTAAATGAACATGAGAATTCATTTTTTTTAAAAATGTGTTTTATTATATTCCCACATCTTAAACAACTTGAAAATGAGACATCCCACACTGTTTCGTACTCCTGTGGGGGAGTACAAATTTATAACTTCGTAAAATCATTGCCAAGTAAAACAACTGTTGAGTATGACAATATCAATCCAAAAATTATTGAAGGATCTGCGTCGGAAGTAACCCATGTTCTAGGTCATATAGCCTAGGTGATATTGCTTTCTCACGATTTACTGCAAAGAACCAAAACAACCTCTGTTTTCAAGCGTGGAAAGATCACAGATAAATCCAATTATCGAACGATTATTTCTACTCCGTATATTAAAGCATAGTGTTTCAAAAAGTTATATGTTCAAGAATAAATATTTCGTTTCTAATCAGTTTATAAAACACTAATGCCTCGGATTAGAAAAACAAGTCTACACAACTTGTTGCCAAAAATAACTTTCGAATTATATCTCAGGAGCGCTTGATGAAAGTAACTACATAAAGTTTAAAGCTACTTGCAAAGTTAAAAGCAATACATCTATATTAATAGGTCAACATCAGTCTTAGAAAGGGTAAATTTAGGAACAACACAAGAATCTGCTTGTATTACCTATATAAACAGGTAATATAAATAGGTAATAAATAGGAAATATAAATAAGTAAGGCATAGCACAGTTAAAGTGCATTAAAGTTCATGAAGGAACCAACTTTAGATGTTACTCCAGATATTAATAGAGGCTATGAATTTGGCATTCGTGTAACAGCAATTTTGCTATGGGAAACAATAAAAGTAAACTCGACCACTTAAATGAAGGAGTACGGGACTGAAGCCTATTCTATAGCATAGCTTTTCTCTTAAACTGATAACTTTCCAAGTGTAATAGAACTCGGTTATAACGACAACCAAGGAACTTGAAAAATTATGTCGTTATAACCGAATGTCGTTGTACCGAGGTGTATGCTGTTATGTGAAGTACGTTGGTACCGTTGAACGGGGTAACTTTACATATTTATGGACACTAAATTTGTAACAGGATTATAATTGTAGTGAACCATGAACATAATAGCATAAGACTGAAAAATTAGAATATAGTGTTCTGTGCAATAAATGGGGTAACTTTACACATAGTGTGTTTTCCTAAAAATGAACAATTACAGGTATATGGGGAAACTTTATTTACCTTGATTTGTACGTACTCAATAAAAACTGTTAATACAAACCAAAATGTTCACGGAATTTGCAAGCAATTGTATGTCATTTAGTAAGGCACAACTTACTACACTTACAATAACATTGTTAATTAGCCGTTCCTTAGTTTATTAATATAGTTGAGAGTACATTGTTCAATACATTATCCCAGGTATAAGAAAACAAGTTTATAATAATTTGTATACTGATAATCCCATTCAAAATATTATATGATTCCCTACGTGTAGGTCTGTAGTTCCTCACTGAATTGTAGGATGCCTCTATATAATTCTCTGTGCTCACTTAAAATCTGAACAATAGCTTTATTCGAATTGCAGAACAGTCTTCCCTCTCCGACCATGTAAACTGGTAAGTCTTAAGTCCAGTCATCATCACAGTAATTTCATCGTCGGACACATCTTGGGTGTAATCCCCATACTTCATCGCAGAGGGTTTTCTAACAGGATTACGGAACATTTTGAAGATCAACTGTGCAATCACAGACACCCGCAGAAAAGCAACTTTCGAAAAAAAGGAACAATAAATATAACATCGAATCAAACAATCACCGGGGAAGTGAAAATAGGAGATCTATTGTTTGTTAAAACACATCCAGTCAGTAGCGAGGTGAAAGGAAAATCTTAGAAAAATGTTTAATCTGTATACTGGCCCATATATTTGTGTAAACACATCCAGTCGCAAAGTAGTAGAGTTGTTGGATCTAGCTTCAGGTAAATACACCGAATTCCACAGATAATTGAAGTTTTGGGGACCCACTCCACACACTTACGCAAGATGGATCATGCCTGAGTTGAGGAAATGCATAAATAACTGTTGAATATTTCTCGAAGAATGGCTTCGTAGTGTAGTGGTTAAATCGACGGATTACAAACAAGTCACACGGGTCCAGGCTTAAATCCAGTCGCAGCAAGTGCGAAAATTTTCTACTGTACATCAGAATAAAAAATAGAAAAAAGAGATGTAATAGAATAACAACAGCATATAATCAAGACCCATTTTTGTTTCTAAAACTACTATAAAAAATGTACGTAATTTCGTTTATTAAGATAGTAAATTTCTGTCAGTGAATGATAGTGCTCTCAGATAGCGATCAACATCGATCTCCGATACCGATTGACAATATCAGCATTTCCCCCCGCAATTCGATATTGATTGTTATCGGATAACTACATCGATCGAAATCGCAAATCATGCGTTATTGATATCGGCCGACATACATGTTCCAAGAAGCAGACGCGCGTGAAAATGACGCCACTTTTAGGTCGAAATTTGATGCTAAAGAAGTCGAAATGACGGGGAGGCCTAAGTGTCACAAACCAAAACGACGTATGTAAAATTTATCCAGTTACACCTTGTTTCTGTAGCTATTTGTTTCAAATGAACATATAAATGAACCAATCTGTCCCAAAACACTTGTTGGATTGCCTTTGCATTTTAACCGCATTTTAGAAAGCAACGGCATACACATAAAACAATTGAATCCGACAAGTTCACTGTTTTACTCCAACTACATTGGTTAGGATCACGCAGTAGCTATCGAAAACGAGATATAATCATAGTATGTCGTCAAAAACTAGAGGATGAGACATCACAAAATTACGTCAATTAAAATGACGAAATTGTCACATAATAGCGGCGTAAATTTCATTACAAAGACATGATTTTGATTTTTAGACCAAAATGTCACGTCTTCATCACGTGAGTGTGGTGCTTGGGGTGTTACTAGGGTGTTAACGTTACATCTACATTCTTACTTCTTTTCCAAGCCGGGTCTGCAACGAAACTGACTGAGATAATTTCTTCGTCGCATGACAAGTTGCCTTCTTCTCTCCTTGTCCTCTTTCCAGGGATTGAAAGAGTAAGTTAATTTCTCAGTTTCAGCCTGTCTGTAAAGAAGGATAAACACTTCATTGATATGAAAAAATAAATCCAGTTCCTGAAGCTAATGATCTTGATAACTAATTAATATTAACAAATGGACCGCTCAGAACCATATTAGAAGAAATCATCAATTCTGAAAATTTGCGTTATAGAATAAAATGTCAGTTTCCTTGTGAACAATACACTTCATTCAACATTTTCATCTCGAACTGGGGAAACATGGCAAATTATAAAATGCGTTCCATAACTTCTGCCCCTTTTTCTTTCCAATTTCCGCGTAAATTTTCCAAGTATGAGAGAGGGATGTAAAAATTGAATAAGGTTAAGTATATAAATATTTGACAATCATGTCGTCGTCTGTCATAGCGAAAACTCCGACGGTAATATTTTTCTTACGGGAAATCAATGTTAAAATACTAGCAGATAGATCAAATTGTGATGATGAACCATATTTTGCTGGTACTAATTTAGTACGAGATCTCCCGTACTCTAGAACCTAGATAAACACAACTCAACAATCGCAACCAGGCCCTGAAATGCTATGGGATACCTCTCATATTCTGTGGTGTAAGTGACCTAATGGGCTAAAGTATTTAACTTCCGGTTGCCAGTACTAAAATCCACATACATACTATACACCCACCTTGCTTTGAAAATTCGCCAGGTGGCACTTCCCCTGAGGTTATTTACCCCCTTGATGACGTCATCAAAATGGCTGCCCTAACCTGAGATCTTGATTTCTTTAAATATTCATATTCATGGACGCAAGGAAGGCCATGAGAGCCTGCCGCTAGTCTGCCTCATTGTCGAAGGATTTCGCAAGAAACTGGTTGTACAGAGAATGGAACAGGTGATAATCTGTTGGTGCAATGTACGGTAGCACTGTGGACAGCAATGTTCCCCATCCAGGTCGCTATATGGTATTTCTGGTCACCCATGCCACATGTCACGGGACAGTAAACCCTTGCGATTCATCAATGTTGGCTCCTTCTACTGGGGTGAACGTTGCACATGTTCCAACTATTGCGAGTACAGATCTGCAGTGAAGGTTTAGCTCGGTTGTACCAACTCATAGTGCACCACTTAGCGAATAATGGTGCACCACCAACTCATAGTCCACCAGATACAGAGCATAATCTACCGTGGGTGTAGAGGTGGTCTTGTAGTGTGAGGTACAGGGTCCAGCGGTGACAACCAATGTCTGGCACGCTTGGGAGTCTCGTATAGTTCCCACTTTTCGTAACTGGTGTGCATTCGATCAAATATGGGTGTGTTGCAGCGCCGAGACAGCAACGATAAACAGGTTGTTGTCCTTGTTGGCTTCCGACAGTGTGAGGGGTACTCATTTGCTCAACTGGTAAGCCTTCCTATGCGGTGCAAGTGAAGTCTGAGTATTTCATCAAAAACCTGGAAGTGTTTGGTAAGATCATTATACGTATAGCTACTGTCCCGTTCTATGGCCACCTTCAGGACCTGTGGGCGCCCACTTCGGGGTTCCTCACACAGGAACAAATCTCCCCACCTGAGTGTGGAATCCATCCTTGCGGTGCTTTCATTCACAGCATTATTCCCAAAAGCCTTATGTACCCGACGACCTGATTCGGCTGTGCACAAGCAAACCTTAAAATTGTAAAGCAGACAGCCCTGAACGATCTACTTCGACAGATTCATTTGTCGTTGTCACTACTCAAGCTATGAGTGATGTAAATGAGCGAGGTGCTTATCTTGGTCACGGTCAACGCTCCCACTCCTACCCTGATCACTTTTCCAGTATCTGAGGCACGTATTTCTGTCTCAGTGATCACTTTTTTGTTCATTGTTGAAAGAGCTTCGCTGTTATAGGTTTTGATATTCACAACAACAATCAGGCGATTTCAATAATGAAGGTAAAGGCAAATAAAAAATCGGCATTGATCGAACTCTTGAATTGGATATGAACTTTCTTCCCTGAATGTTAGAACTCTTTAGACTTGAATTTGTAGCAGCAGCATTGTAATTTCTTGT
Source organism: Lepisma saccharinum (assembly GCA_022664845.1). Classification (NCBI taxonomy): domain Eukaryota; kingdom Metazoa; phylum Arthropoda; class Insecta; order Zygentoma; family Lepismatidae; genus Lepisma; species Lepisma saccharinum. The sequence continues at coordinate 8,787 of JAGDQP010015891.1, read as the reverse complement.
AACGATAAAAATACATTAGACATATACGATATACGGAGATAGTGCTGCTATCTTTTGTTGGAGATTGTTGCTTTACATTAACCTTAAATATTTTACACTAACGCCACTGACTATCAACCGCTTTCGTCGTTTCAGTACAGATGTGTTCAAATTATTAGACTCAGTATTCATTTTGATCCAAAATTACCCCCCCCCCCCCACCCAATTAGCATGTTACAAGCACAATAGAAGAAACGTTACTTTAAAATCTTTATCGAATATCGGTTCGCTGTTTCCATATTGTACAAATGATGGACTTGGAAAGTGTACCCATCTGGCACTTTCTATGACTCTGAGCGTACGTTATTTCCATTCAAAATGAAGGTCTTGAGGAGGAGGGGGGCGGGAGTCACGACACATTCCATATTTGTTTTCAGAAAATGTGAAAGTAAAGCTAAACCCTTTAAAATAAAAGTATCATATATAGAACAACTATAAACAGATCATGTAGGATACTGTCTTGTGCACCTCTCAGCAAATCCTCGCGTTACATAAACAGTAATTAATCACTTTGAAAGCCAGTGAAAGAGTCAGAATTACAGTAATAAATATGGTAATAAGTCCTTTAAGGTTCGTTATCTCAGTTTCTTTTGTTTTTAAAGTATAAGGAGTGAACACAAGCACATTACACCGCTGCAGTCCACTAGCTCACGAAGATATGAAAGTGTGCACTCGTGGTGCACGCGTAAAAGATACCACGAGCGCACAACATTCAATGCTGCGTTGCCACATGTTAGTCGAAGGCGGGTGAGTGCACAATAATTATTATAGACATGTAGAGGACGTTTATTATAACAAAACTCTCATCAATACAATTAACATCATAATGCCTTTGTTTTTATCAGGGAATATTACAGATTTTAGCATAACGAAACTTATTGCCTTTTGTTTGTAACGTAACTGTTAATGCTGAACCGATTTCCCATAGCTTTAAGGAATATTGAAATGCACTGAATATCTTTCTCCGATAAATTGAAGATACCACGAGCGCACGCAGCCTCGTGTTTGTGCGCTCCCGGCCTACGGCCGACTAATGAGTCCCGAAGCCAAAAGATCCAAGTAACCTTGATGAATTAAAAAATGTTCGAGGTAATCTTCAATATATATAACACAAAATACAATGTGATACAAAACTGTATCACAAAATATGACAAATTTGTGTCACATATATTTCGGGTTATAAAAGATTACCTCAATTTTTTTTTCGTCAATGTCACTTATATCCCTTGGCTTCTGGATTCGACAAATATATTTATCACGAAATACGTACATAATTAGGATGTTTCAGTAACTTCGTCTACAGCCCAAAACTCGGAAAGTATTTGTCAAAAATCTTTGAAACAAGAAAGATTGAATAACGTAAGTACATACAGATGCTTATCAGAATAATGGAAACACCTGTAGTTGGCAACACGTCAGATGTATGGGTTGGCAGTGGTGTCGTGGCGACCGCAGCGCCGGACTGCTGGTGGTGGTGTGTTAGGTCGGTCTCCATACTACGTCAGGCGTCGTGGAACAGGAGTGTGCAGTGGCTGCAGCAGACGGAGGTAGTGTAAAATGGGAGACCTCTCAGAGTTTCAAAGAGGGCAAATTGTTGGGGCGCGGTTATGTGGAGTGAGTGTGACGGCAGTGGCTAGTGTGTTAGGTGTGTCGCCAGGGACAGTGTCGAAGGTGATGACGGCCTACACAACACACGGGAAAACCACATCGGGGAAGCGGAACAGTGGGCGGAAGAAAAGCATCAGTGACAGGGCACGCCGGGTATTAAAGCGCATTGTCACGCGGAACCGTCGTGCCACTGCGGCGCAAGTGACGGAGGAACTCAATCAGCACCTCCCCCAACCTGTTTCGACAATCACAGTCCGCCGCGAATTACATGACATGAACTTACGGGGTCGTGTTGCACGGGCCAAACCTCTCATCAGGGACCAGAACGCTTTAGCACGCCGCAAATGGTGCCGCGACCATGCAACTTGGACCGTTGACGACTGGAAACGTGTGGTATGGTCGGATGAGTCACCATTCACCCTATTCCAAACCACGGGCCGTGTTTATGTGTGGAGAACGCCCAAAGAAGCGTATGATCTGCAGTGTCTCCGCCCAACTGTGAAACATGGCGGCGGCACGGTGATGCTGTGGGCCGCAATATCATGGTTTTCATTGGGTCCTGTGGTCACACTTCGCGGACGCATCACTGCCAACGATTATGTCGCAATTTTAGGAGACCACTTGCATCCTATGGTCCGGATGTTGTTCCCGGACAATGACGCCATATTCCAGGATGATAATGCACCCATTCACACAGCTGGAGTTGTTGCAGCGTGGTTTGAGGAACATCGGGATGAAGTTCAACACCTCCCCTGGCCCGCCCAATCCCCAGATCTCAACATAATTGAACATCTGTGGTCCATCTTGGAAACACGACTCCGGCGACGATTTCCACCTCCATCCTCTCTCACAGAACTGGCCGATGCCCTGCACGAGGAATGGTGTAATATTCCACTTGCTACGATTCATGACCTCTATGCCTCCATCCCACGTCGCATCAATGCTGTTCTGAAGGCGAAAGGTGGCCCGACACCATATTAATCTGGTAAGTTGCACTTTCGTTCAGGTGTTTCCATTATTCTGATAAGCATCTGTATATAGATTTAATTATGACTTTGGGGAAACCACTGACACACAGAACACTCCCACCAGGTATTAATTTGAAAATTTCAAATGGAAAATTGAATAGATCTTTATTTCCGTGGACCAACTTTTGGATTACATATTTTTTTAATACTCCGTCCTGTTGACATTTGATCCGAACGCATCAATTGTCAAGATCTAGCTTCAGAAATGCCAATTTTACATTTTTGTATCATTCCTGCTTTAAGTTTTGGTACACTTCCTGGGTGTAATACCATTTTTCCCTTTTCCTTTCTTAAATCAATTATATAAAGGTGCTACTTTGTTAGCACAATTGTCAACGAATCTTTGATTCCAATTGAAAAGACCTGTTTATGTTGGTTGAGTGGAAAATTTTCTAACCGCAATTTGGCTTTGCTCTTTCCTTAAGGTTAAAGTAAAGTAACGATCTCCAACAAAAGATGGCAGCACTATCTCCGTATATGTCTAATGCATTTTTATCGTTGCATGAAATTTCAATGCTGCTGCTACAAATTCAAGCCTAGAGAGTTCTAACTTTCAGGGAAGAAAGTTCATAACCAATTGAAGACTTCGATCAATGCCGATTTTTAATTTTCGTTTTTTGTCCATTGTTGAAAGAGCTTCATTGTTATCTAGGTTTTGATATTCCCAACAACAATCAAACGATATATACGGGGATAGTGCTGTCCTCTTTCGTTTGAGATCGTTGCTTTACATTAACCTTAAACCTCCGTGAGAGATTAGGAAGCCAAAAAATGCGAATTCTGCAGCAAGAAAGTGCACTTAAATTTGCGGTCATATTGCTACCTTAAAATTTGGTAAATCTCTCATTTTAGTACACCTATGGACAAAATTTTGACTCATGTCTTTAGCTGACTTTTTGTTTGAGAAATAAATATATTGCAACATCGTATATATTTCGTGACTTGCAGTAAGGCACACTTGTATGACGCACTTGTGTATTCTTCTCGTATTAGCCAAACAAGGATGATATTAAAAAAAAAAAAAAAATCGTAGGTGAAAAAAATCAAATTACAGAAATCTCATAAAACAAGTTCCCTCGTTTTATCCCACAGATAAATATTTTTCTCACCAAACGGGAATTGTTAATCCCAATTTTAATTTTCACTAAAAAAATGTTGCACGCAGGAGAAACATCGTTGCGAATTTGAGAAATATGCTCTGAAGATATGCGTTAAAACTTTTGTCCGTAGCTGTGTACCTGTAAATGTTCAGCATAGGATTTTAATTGCTTACAGATGCCATTTAATGTAAGTATTTTTTTTTCTAAAAGTTTTGATTTAAAACCTACTTGAAGGGTTCTCATTAATACACTACTACAATTTCGTGCCCGAAACATACCAGTACCCTGTTGAAAATGTATATTTGACCTTTGTAGGAGAACTTTACAAGTTATTTAGAATGTTTCCTCAAAGGAATTTATAGATATGAACTGCTTAGATCTAGGTTCAGGGGTGTTCTTGAAATCTTTTGACAAAGGGCTCGGATTAAAAATAAATATTTATCAAAGGGCTCGCGCGAGAACTTCCTAGCCCTCTGTCTTGCACCGCTGCAGCAGGGAAGTGTTCCAAATAATTTAACTAAGGGATCGGAAGACATATAAATCTTTAACACAGGGCTCGCGCGAGGCCCTGCGAGCCCTCTACAGCACATCCCTGCCTAGGGTAGAATTGTGCCGCGCTCCTTGCAATCTTATTGATATGTCGTCAATTCTTTCTAGCTTCAATTGTACAAGTGTTCTTTGGGAGTTCATGCTAGTCAGATCGATGTTACTTCTTTGCAGTGACTAGAAGGCGATGGTGTTTGGAGATTTCGCATTCCAACCATTCTCGTATTTGCTATTTCTATATCACTGGGATGGGACAATATATTTTAACTATGTGTTCCCCAGCATCCATGTTTAACGGTAGAGAGTGCTATGTTGGACTTACAACCTTTTAATCAGCACAAACCGGCGTAGGACCAACACCCCAGGCGAAAAAACTGTTTTGGTAGAATGCCGTGTTGGTTCAACACAGTTCTGGTCCAACGCTGGTTTTACGATGTGTTGATCTCACGCCGGTGTTGGTCCAACGCTGTGTTGGTTCTACGCAGGTACCCTCCAAAAAATAATTTAAGATAATAATTTAAATTATCTTTTTAGGTTTTATGTATCTGGATCGTTGTCAATTGTATTGTTGATGGTATGCGATGTTGGTCCAATGCCATGTTGGTTCGACGCTGTTTTGATCCAACATCGTCTGTATCCAACGCCGTTTTGGTCTGACGCTAGTGCCAAGCCACGCTGGTGTTTTTTTAAATATTATTACCTAATTATTGCAGTATTATCAAGATTCGTGTTTCATCGTGATTGTCGTATGCCGGTTATTAGTGTTGTCCAACGCCGCGTTGGTTCTACCCATGTAACTCATGAATTTCATCCCCTCTCAGATTCGAACCCGATGTTTCATAAACAAGTCATAGAGTTGTTCCTTTTCATCCACTCAAGGCAATATTACTCACAACGAAATTTACTTCCTCAATTAAGGCGTACTTTCTTCTGAATCTGAGTAAGGATGAAATTCATTCATAGGGGCAGTAAGGGTTGACTGATCATCTTCCTTCATGGACAACGTGTTGACTAGATAAGAGGCATTTCCGAAGTGTTCATCCTTGGTTTGCAAGACTATCAGCATCTTCAACGTTATATAAGGGGAAATCAACTGAAACCCGTTCGTTCCATGTATTATTGGTATAGTGTGTAGGAAGATATTGTTTGTTTAATAGTGTGTAATGGCTAATGTCCCTGTGTGTTGGGTGTAGGAATGTTGTTGATACGTGTTTCCGTTTTGCAGGTATAACGAGTGAAAGATGGCGTTCAAGATCCCCAATCCGTCCAAACAGGACCAGAGTGCCGTCATTCAGTTTCTGAGTGCCGAAGGTTGTCAACCAGCTGAAGTGTTCCGGCGTATGAAAGACGTGTATGGTGATGCATGCGTCTCCAAAACAACAGTGGTGGACTGGGCCAGAATGTTTCGGAAGGGTCGTGAACAAACCACTGATTATCCCCGTCCTGGTCAAACCCATGTTGCCACAGAAGACACGCGTGAAAAGGTGAATGCGGCTATAGCTGCGGATAGACGCATTAATATTCAATCCATAGCGAACGGGTTAAACATGAGTTATGGTACTGCTCACAAAATTGTGAAAGATCTGGGGTATCATAAAGTGTGCGCGCAGTGGATCCCCAGGGTGTTGACGAAGGACCAAAAGTTGGAGCGTATGGGTTGCGCCATTGAACATTTATCCCGTTACCATTTGGAAGGTAACGACTTCTTGCTGCGCATTGTTGCTGAGGATGAAACTTGGTGCCATCATTTTGAACCGAGTTCAAAGGCTTCCAGTATGCAGTGGAAAGACCCCTCATCTCCACGTCCTAAAAAGTTCAAGACGCAACCGTCTGCGGGGAAAGTTATGGTGTCTGTGTTCTTTGGCCTCTAAAGAAGGCACTGAAAGGTCAGAGATTTCAGTCTGACGCTGAGATTCAGGACGCTGTGCGTGATTGGTTTGATAGTCAGCCGTCCAAATTTTACATGGACGGCATTTGTAAGTTAGTGACACAGTGGGACAAGTGTCTCAACGCTCATGATGACTTCTTCTGAACAATATTTTTACTGTACGCTAACCATAGACGCCTCTAGATAGTGTACAAGTTTCCGCTCGAAATAAAATTTACTTCATGAATTATGACCACTGAACGGGTTTCAGTTGATCCCCCCTCGTATCTTAATTGTTGTACACGTGGGATTTCCTTACATAATCATAAACTTCCGTGGTTGTAACGTCATCATCTTCTCATTCCTTGAAAATTTCATACATCTATCTGGAAATCCACGTTCTTCTGTGAAATACAACAATCTTTATTAACAGGTTAAAATCTTCAAGATCTCTCGTAAACATCTTTCTCGGAATCAGAATTTACTTATGCATACTCCCCAGGCTGCATTCCTTTAGAGAACTTCAATAAATTCAATCGGTCACTGATAAAAGGGGATATGTGCCATTTACAATATTTCCTTTTAACAACGACTTATTATGCTGACCGCAAACTCCTTCGTGTGTACTCTGCTGGACCATGGGAATTCTAACATTTCGATCTTTACTTTGTATTGAAGCTTCACGACAATGAAAGCTCGTTTGAGATGGCGGCTATGCACAGTCCTAGGTGAGTTCTATTTTCTGTTGTTCGGACTTTTCTATATGCACACCAAAAAAAAAAAAAAAAAAAAAAACGGTTGGAACTTATGTACGTACCCCATATTTCAAATTGGAAATATTTGACACTCTCATACACAGGCTACCTAAATATCGCATAAGCACAGTCAAATATCAAAAGTTAATGCATGGAGAAAACATAAGAGGAACCCATTACCTTACTTTCGGAGCATCACCTTTCCCTCCAGTTTCTACTTTGCCTTTAGCGTCATTTTGTATCACATCATTCTTCCTGTATTCTTCATCTTTGTTTTGGCCTGATTTAGTCGTAGAACCCAAATGTTTACATCTACAACGATAAGGAATGCAATTATAACAGAGAATTCAAGTGAAATTCAGGCAGCTTTCAATGCAAATACAACTGTTTATACCTATTCAGTTTCATTCAGCAAACAAGAAATTGCGAAAAGATAAGAACATTAAAAATATAAGAACGAAATCTTGTACAAAGATTTATATACAGGGTGTGGACAAAATTTTCAACCCCATTTATGGAAAGATTCCTTTCTTTGAAAAATGACGAAAGACGTCAATTTTTATTTCAAGGAGGAAGCATCACTGTGATTTAGCGTGCTTAAAATGATCACAGTGAAGCTTTCAGATTCTTCATTAAATACACTATACAGTGATCCATAACTGGTGTTACGCGTACCTCTAGGGGTAAGAATAAGAACATTTAAGGGTACGCAGAAAAAAATGAATTAAGACAGAAAATGGTGTAAGCAAGTAAAAAGTTGTGAAACTAATTGAATGTTATGACAACTGATGGAGCAGGCTTTCTTCGTTATTTAACTTTAAAAAAAGCTCCGTTCCCTCGCTTTACTATTCTGGCGAATGGTGAGGAATCCCTTCTTGAACAATGTATTGCGAGAACGTCACTACAAGAGATATGCAGGGGTTCACTCGGCCTGTCGACAGGTACGCAATTTACAAAAGCATGATTACCAATAATCAAATATATCGCGGTTGGTCGCAGAAGGCCTAGACCAGAAGCGCACAAACAAGCGATACGCTCGTGAAAGGGTTCATCCGTGTAATAGCCCCACGCCCGCACTCCAATTATTTCCTCCCACGTTAGTGATTTTCGAGTTGTCCGTGTAAAAGCCTCACACCATGAATGAAAGAGAAGCAATCATCATTTTTCAAAAAGAAAATTGATGTGCTATAGTAGAAAACATCTTGGGACGAGTGGGTAGAAATTCACAATAACTGTTACTGCAGAGTCGACGGAATGCAAACATTGCAACTAGGATTGTCTGTACTTCCAGTCACCTAGCAACTAACGAAACGTGACCATCGTAAAAGACACTGAACAGTACTTCCAGTCACCTAGCAACTAACGAAACGTGACCATCGTTAAAGACACTGAACAGCATCGTTCGCGACACTGTTAGTCGTTATATTGCGAACTATCACTTGGTGGGACTAAACGTAATTTATCCATAGTTTCTGAAAATCCTGGAGCAGAGATGATAGTTTATTGCATTAGGGTCATTCCACGTCAGATCATCCAGACCATGTCACCCGACCGTCTCAGATTTTGATGAAATTTGGTATACTTGTTGTTTATGTTAAAGAAATGATATCCTGAAAATGTCAGATCAATATCTTGATTAGATCAAAAGTTATGAATTTTCTTAATTTTGGTCAGAAATTGGAGAAAACCGCTGCCAATTTTCAACAAAAAGTACTTTTTGTTTTGCAATTTATTTTACTATAAATTAACTACACGCACTAAAATCTTACAAATTAGTATGCTTATGGTTTAAAACCTATTGATTTCAAAACTTACATCAGATTTCAATTATTTCTTCATAATCA
>JAGDQP010015890.1:0-41670 GCA_022664845.1 Lepisma saccharinum | reverse complement strand
ATGAAGAATTCCGTAATATTCATAAGGAACGATAACAAGCAAAATGGAAATAAAACCAAAGAAAAATTCAAAGCATTACAGTAACGCGAAATGGAACGCCACACGCAAGTTCAGAAATAGATAGCGAAACTGTTTGACGGAGAAAATTCAGAAGAGAGAGGAAAACTGTAAATGCAAATAACGTAAGAGACCTATACAATAAGGTAAACTGGTTAAGAGAAGAATACCAGCCGAGATTAGCCATTATTATGTTAAATCGTCTAGCGGATCCGGTTGAAATTCTAGATGTGTGGAAATACTTTTTCGTCAAGGTACTACACCGGAAAGAAAAGAGACTTTGAAATACATACCGGTGAATCGTGGATACCCGAACCTAGCGAGATCGAGGTCGAAATCGCAATAGAGAAATTGAACAATTTCAAATCAGTAGGAATTGATAACATCCCAGTCAAATTAATTAAAGTGGAAGGAACCGCACCAGTCATCGAACTACTTAAATAGTGAAAATGCAGTGGGACAGTTCACGAATTGTTCATTGAGTTTAAGAAATAATATGATTCTGTCAAAAGGGGTGGGGGGACTTTACAATATCCTGGTACGATTTGGAATTCGATAGAACTTCTTCAGCCGGTGAGGATATATCTCAGCGACCCCATAAGCAGAATACTTACAGGTAATATGTCAGTTTCGAGATTTGTAGAGAATTGAAAGAAAGTGATGCCTTGTCTCCAGTACTCTTTAACTTTGCATTAGAATATAAGAGGCCTAATATTGATTAGCTTAAACCAAAGTAAGTTAAAATTGAAAATATGCAGAACGGTTATTCTGCCGGTAATATTTTTAGGGTTACGAAATTAGGAGTACGACTCTGACAGATGAACATAAATTTTGAGTGTTTGAATATAAGGTTTTGAGAAAGATATCCGGGCCGAAATGGGATGTAGGGATTAAATGAACGCACAATGGAGGAAACTCCACGGACTGTACGATTCACCCGATATTATAAGAATAACGAAATGAAGAGTGGAAATTTGGGTTGGATCCCAGCGGCCGACTATTCTGACTGGGGGGTTTCTAAGTTTTTTCCTGCCACACCAGGCAAATGCCGGGATGGCACCTTGAACATAGCAGGCCGACACCTTCCCGAATGCTGCCCCTTTCCCTATCCCAGTCTGACCCTTAGATACCTAAAGGCCATAAATACAATGCAAGAGTGGAAATTCCAAACTTAAAATTTTGCAGGCAGAAAACTGAATAGATTTGGTATCACATAACGTATTCATTCCAACGTAATGTGATTATTTTCACGTCTTTCTGATTGATTTGGAACTTGGAACAAAGATGGGGGCACATCGAACATGCTTGTTGACAAATGTGATTTTTTTTTTTTTTTTAATGGCACTTGCAACATTTGGTATTTCCACTTTTCAAATTACTACGACTAAGATGGGCAGGATCTGTAGCTCATATGGGGCAGAAACGAAGATTATATTTCTTCTTGGTTGGGAAGCTGGAGGGAAAGAGGCCCATGAGAGGACCGAGGACTTTGGAGAACAATATTTGAAGGAACCTTCGAGGTGTAGGTGTTCATGATGAAAACTGGATTTGTGTTGCCCAGTATAGAAATCAATGGTGAATGTTTATTACTGTGACGATGAACTTGTGAGTTCCGTAAGCTGTAGGGTGAGTTAGTTATAAGCTTTCTATGCTTATAAGTATGTTATTGTTTTGTTTTTCTTTGTAATAAAAATACAGGTACTAGATGAAATATGTACATTCTTTTTAGGTTGATAAACCTGTTGTATCAAAGGAGGTAATGGATTGTGCAATAAAAATAATGCGCATAATAGATTGCATCTCAGCTACTGACTGTATGGAGCTGTTTAAATTGAGAAATGAAATAGGAAACAAGTAAGTCGTTTAAACTTTGAGATCAAAGTCTTAATTTCAATTTCTATAAGAATTTCTAATTATTGTTTGTAAGACATCAGTGAGAATCTTAAACTGTGTTTGTGCACTTTGACCATTGCTGTAACGTAACGATTGTTTCAGACGTTTCTGAGATTAATTTGACTCTGTCTTCAGGGAAATGCATGTGCTTAAAATATGTGGCTGAAGTTCTGAGTTGCCAAGGACGTTATAGAGAAAATCGTCAGAGTACAACTAGAACCAAAAAAATCGAAAGAACCAATGATAATTGCCATTCTCCTTGTTAAAAAAAAAAAGCTCAATTTAGAAAACCAAATTCGGAAAAGATAACTGTTACCCAAAACAGATCAAGTAATCGAGTAGACTTCCTCACTGAGCAAGTAAAATATGTACACTAAAAAAAAAAAGAAAAGAAAAGAAAAGAAAAACGATAAAGGTACTTTCATTGGTTCTTCCAGTTTTATGGTTTCAGTTCGCTCTCACCATTTTCTCTATAGCAACCTTGGCAATTCAGAACTTCAGTCACATACTTTAAGCACATCCATTTCCGTGAAGACGGAGTCAGATTAAGCTCCGAAATATCTGATTAATATCAGGACTTAAAAAGTTAAAAGTAATATTTTATTTCATTTCTCTCTGTTTAGTAATAACCACGAGAAAATGTAAATTACGTTCGAATACATAAAACACACTTTTGGCTTGAGGAGGCTTCTTTTTGTGTTTATCTAATGCAACACTGAGAAATTCACTTGACAGGCCAGTTGTCAAGGACTATTGCCATTCAAGTGCAGAAAATGAATCTCGCAGCGTTTTTGTGTAATGATAAAATAATAGTATTTATAAGATGAAAAGTAGCCTTTATCACGTTAAGCAAGAAAGTTAGAATTTTCAGAGTAGGAATATATTGTAAAACAGAACGATCTAAAAAAGGGGAATGAGAGAATGCTGTTTTTTATGAGAAATTTAAGTACGAAAGGATAATGAGGCACACTGAATTTTTACATCCAAATCTGATTAATAATAATCTAATTTTGTACAAAACAACTGTAAACATATTTCTTAAATTATATATATCTATGTAGAATGAAATTATGTTCGTATTAGAGAGTTTTAGATTTGTTTCCTTCTTTTCATTGCAGTGTTCTCCACTTGTCCGTAATCAGTGGTGATAAGGAGCTTCTGAAGAAGATACTGTCATTAATAACAATAGCAAATGTAATAACAATGGCAGAGTTGGCAAATAGAGTTAATTGCAATAAACAAGTGAGTATTTATTTATTTATTTTCTTTAATAATTTTATTACGTATATTAAAGAAATATTAATCTATTGATAACATTTAGAAGAGTAAGATACAGAAACAGTTGGATCAGGATTATTGTAATGTGAAAGAACAGACGGTAAATGAAAAGCCTCTGCTGTCTGCAAGTAAAAGAGGATTGTTCAACATTTCTCTCTTTGGCCTTCCGTTCTTCATTATAGAAACTCTTGACAAAATGTTTCCGTTTCGTTTCTTTTATTGTTCTTTCTGCTTTAGTTTTGTGTTGTCAGATAAGTTCGTTCGGTTCCTCTTCACATACTTCCATCAGAACTGTTTACGAATCATTTAATAATACATTCTTGTTCATTTTTCGCGACGTTTTGTCAAGGTACTATACGACTGCGGTTACTATACTGAATTCCACTTTCCTGACTATATTTCCTTTACTGAGTCCCCGTTTTTATTATCATTACTATTATTATTTATTGAACTCAGCACAATTTTCAACACGAAACACCCTTACCATAACCCACCTCCCATCAGTACTTGCGCACGCGTAGAACGTTGTCAATTGTATTTTTTTGTGGACGTCAGCCAATTTGTTTTTCTGTCTCTTCCAATTGTCCATTCGTGTGTTTAGTGAACTATTTTCTCTTCGTAAGATAAAATGAAGTATATGGGCGGTAACAGCACTATGACTTACGCCCATCCCGTATTTTCTCTTCGTCTACTGAGGATGACATCTAGCCGAAATATAACTTTATAGTATTAATTATGTAATTATGCACGTGATCTTCGTCAAGAAACTACGTAAGTACAATTCCTTTCCCCTCTGTTCAAACCTTACCTATTATATTGCCTATTCGGCCTTCTCGTGTATGTACTTCACATGATAGGAGACAAAGTAGACAAAGAGGACTGGTGCTAAGGAGTCGCCATGTTGCCTATTGATGCTGGGTAACAGGCAATATTTTTTTCCAGAACTATTTGGACTGGCTTCTGTTATGAATAGAACTCAGGTGGAAACACTTCCGGTACGAATAGGTACTAAGCTCTCGCGTAGCTTGAACTATACGTAACACCGAGAAGCGCTTAATCCGGCAGCTTGAATTTGGTCTTGTGGCTAACGCGTTGGGAAGCTGATCGGAAGGTCCCGGGTTCGAACCCTGGCGTCGTTTTTTTTTAAAGAAAATTAAAGTTCTTTTTTTCGTTTTTTATGTAAATACACAAAAGGAAATTTAATAAAAGTTGTGATTTATAATTTTAAAAGAGGCCACTAAAAACTAGGATGTATATAAACCCACCAGGGCAGGGGGACACGGTGCGTCCGAAGGGAGCTGGGCGGCGTTAGCCGCGGGAAGGGGGGGGCGGGCGCAACCCCCGGTTAACGGTGGGCATACGAAAGTGCTGTTAACTCAAGAGTGCTGTGCCGTACCGGAAGTGTTTCCATGTGGGCTCTCCTTAGAGAGGAACCACGGCGAATACTTCCGAAAAAAATCTTGCGAGTAACAGAATGACCAGGTTATTATGGAAGCGGGGAAATGATAAAAGGGACCGGAGAAAACGCTAAATGGAGAAGGAATTGCGGATATTACTAGGAGTTGGTGAGAGGCTTCCAAAACGAATAAGAGGATAAAAATACAAGAGGGAAGGTAATGGAGAAAATAAAATTAAAGGTAAAATGGAAACGGAAGAAGAGAATGGAAGAAGGAAGCACCGAAGACTAGGAGGAAAATGAAGAAGAAAACCGCTGCAGGATGTTATATGCAGTTAAGGCCGGGTTCATGGCTGGCGGAGAGGACAGAGATGTACGTCTGCTCCCATCTTTTTCTAACTGTGGCATGTGAATCAGGGTTAAGAATTTTCAGGATGCTGACTCGGAAGGTTTCGTCAAAGGTGGAGTTGTCATATGAAGCGTATTCAGCTATGGGAAGACGCGGAAGTTATGATTTGAAGAAGTAGTGGTGGTTGATAATACGGATTGTTGGAGGTGTTTCTCCAACGTAGAAGGTAGAACATAGGTTACAGAGTAGGAGGTAAATGAGGGAAAATATGCAAGGTCAACAGTACGTCTTCCGAGCGACGGGATGTTCGAAGGTCAGACTGGGATCAAAAATAGGACAGGTTCTGCAGCGGGGTCTATTGCGCTTGCCAGGTTTAAGGGGGAGGGCGGAATGGGTCCAGCTCTGGTGAGAATCGTTTTATGATTCGGGGGAAAACCCTTTCAGTTTCAGGTGACGCAGTGAATATTGGGTGTGTCAGTTTCAGAAGCTTTTGGAGAGCCTAAAGTCTGGAGTGGTACTGAGTGAGAACATTGAGTGCGGTGTGAGTTTTGCGGGTAGGCCGGTTGAAGTTAGAGTGATTTCGGCGCTGTCCAGTTGTTTACGAATAAGGTGGTGGGATATCTATCACTGAAAAGAGGGTACTGAAATCATTTCAAAGTAGGTCTTCAGAGGAGTAGATCTAGGAAAGTTATGTGTTCCCTGGAGAAGGATCAAGTGAACTTGACGAGAAAGGTGCAGTTGAGGTTTTGCAGGAATGTTTCCAGTGACTCTTGTCCGTGAGTCCAGATTAAAAAAATGTAGTCGATATAGCGAAGTCAGGTGAAAGGTTTGAGAGGTGTGGAGTTGAGGAATTGTCTCTCCAGGCGTCCCATGAAAAGGTAAGAAGGGGGCATGCGAGTGCCCATGGCTGTATCTTTGATTTTTATTTATTTTCGAAACACTAGGAACAGAAACAGATGAGTCATGAAGTATTCCTGATATGTGAGTATGTTTATACTGATTCTGGCTTTCTGTCTTTTGCTTCGTAGCGTACATACTTACGTAGTTAATTGCAGTGTTTAGATAACATACTTCTTTATTGCAGTAGATACAGACAGGTTTTGCTAGTGTAAGCTGTGATCTATTTAGATATAAATGACTTTTTGGCGATAGTTAAGGAGATACATTCAACGGAACAATAAAGTATCCCTATGTTTTTGTACACACCTGCGCATGTTTTTAGTTCTTTGTGCAATAAATATAAAAATGCTATCATTCGCCACAGTACAAGGGTGCTTTCTAGGAAAAGTATCTTATGGAGTGCGTTTCCGTAACTATACCCCACTGCTACTAATCGGGATGTAATGGTCGTGTGGGAAGTCACGCCCATGTGGCAAGTAATGCTCATTACAACCCGGGAGTATAAGAGAAACAAATGCACTGACCGACCACCATTTTCCAAAGCAGTTCTATAAATTATATACACACACGTACTTTAGAGAAAATCATTCTCCCGAGGTTACCGTATTGAAAGCGAGTTATGGTTAAGAAGACGTACCAATCAAGCGACTTTATGCGTTTGGAACCATAGCGTAGATTGCCTTTTGCTTTCTTTTGTACGAAAAATATTAGGAAACGATAATCTACTGAGTAATTAACACTTTATATATATAGTACAAAATGGGGTTTTCTCTGTAAAATGATTCTATAAAATGTGGCTTCTTAAGTACACCCGTATAAACATTGTCGAACATCATATTGACATTATCCGCAAAGCAACTAACATTACTTCCGATAGTACAAGGCTACGTATTTAGGGAAATACAAATAATACGTGCTACCCAACCCAGTATCTAAGAAGCGTTTATTTATTATTAGAAGGTGCGCATATTGCTAGGAAATATATTTTGTAAACTTCTCGATTTACGAACTTTTGTTATTTCTATCAGTTTTCTCGTGTTCTATATGTAGTCTTTATCTTAGTTTAAACCAGGGTTGATGGATTTAAGTCGCGATCGCGATTTAAATCAGATGATTAAAAAAAAAATCAGTGATTTAAATAAAAAAAATATATATATTTTTTTTAAACAAAGTGCAATATTTCTAATCATTCTGTGGTTTGAATCATATGTAATCTGGAAATTTACTTTTTAGTCCTTATGTGATGATAGGCTCTTATGATGTAAACCAAAATCAAAGTGATTGAACTAGAATTTTAGCGAACTATTTGACTGATTCATTTTTATTGGCGAAATTTTAGAGGAGAACGTAGGAACCCAATTCACATTATAAGTTTACAATTTGTATTACATATATGTTTATTTTTGTAATACATATGAAAACGAACACACCGAAAACAGAATATCCCGTTTTTGTTTACAAAACA
Source organism: Lepisma saccharinum (assembly GCA_022664845.1). NCBI lineage: Eukaryota > Metazoa > Arthropoda > Insecta > Zygentoma > Lepismatidae > Lepisma > Lepisma saccharinum. The sequence continues at coordinate 34,332 of JAGDQP010015890.1, read as the reverse complement.
AAAATTGTTGTTTCGTTAACATTACCTACTTTGTGTATTTGTATCAAATTATTTGTTTTCTTCACAAATTGCTCAAGAGCAATTTGTACTCAGTGGAGTTATAAAGTTTACCTATGTGTATGCTGAAGGATGAAAGTGCAAAGCTGCGTATCTACTATTGATTTGACCGCATTAAATAACCCTCACTGAATTGAATTTCATCTAAGGCCTTTAGGTAACTTTGGATCAGACCGAATGGGTGGTGGGAGAATTGGTGGAATGAAAAAAGAGGGAACCCTGAGGAAACCTACGCACTGCTTTTGTTCATCACGAAACCCACATGGCACGAGCCGGGGTCGAATCGGGGACCCCACGGACCAGAAATGAGAGCTCTACCACTGAACAACCGCGGGTCCAAAATAGCTTTTATACTTTGTGCAATATTGTCATGGGTTGTACCCAAATTGATAGTACAATTTTGAGAGCTGGGTACTAAGTGAAATTAACTAAAAATTTTCTTAATGAACTTAAATCCTAAAATATTCGTTATGAAGGTGTGCCCTGGAGTAAAGAGGCAATTGCGATTATAGAATTGCAAATACTTAGGATGAAAGGAAGATACAGACGTCATTTTAGAAGGAAACCTGATACGTATAAACATTGCAAATTGTTTCTTTTTCGAACTTAGTAACGGTGTATACCCCTCTGAAACCACTTCATTCATCGTGTATCGACGAAAGTAATGTAGAAGTTTCCTATAATATGAAATATACCATACCTCCCCTTTGTAAAATATACCATAAGTAAGTAACGCCATATCTTCTTCCTTCCTTTTCAAAATTATTACAAATTGTAGTAATTGCTTATTTTCTATGGCTATCTTCCGTAATGAACACCACATATTTGTGAAGTTTACTTTAGTTTTACTGGTCAAAGTATTTGAAAAAGAAAAACTAACTTAGTAGCCTTTTCAGCGCCGCAAGTTGTTTAAATATAAATTTTTGATTTAAATAAAGAAAATCAACAGATTTTTTTTTTTTTTTTTTTTTTTTTTAAATCATGATTCTTTTTCAATCCTGATTTAAACTCCCAATTCTGACGATTAATATTTTAATTTCAGATTTACCTAAACATGTTTGGGTATGCGTTGATATAACGAGAAATCTTTGGAATCGAGGATTAATCCTTGAATTATTATTTTTATTTGTGGTTGGTGGACCCGAGGGTTAATTTTTCTTTAATCTACGTTTAGAACTGGACAAAGATTCGTGGCTCAACTGTCACAGGTCGGGTGGATGATGTTCCTTGCGATTATTCTTTCGGGAATAAGTTTGGAGAAAGCATAGGTCACGGCCTTATTCTTGGTGCTATTCTAGTATTTACCTGGTGAAACAGATGATTCCTGGTCCGAGTGGCCAGAGGTAAGATCTCAATCTATGCGCCTCGCTAGTGCTAGTTCGTATTGTGCGACCTTAACAACCTTTTTTAAAAATACTTTTATGGACTTAACTGACAATATTTGGCCTAGCCCTTCACGTCTGAGGAGTGAGGTCCATGGGGAAGGTGGTGACCATGGTCATCTCGGCTTTTGTCTGAAAAAAAGTCAAGAAAACCGTGGAGAACGGCCAATTACAGGATCCCAGCCTATGTGTCTTCCTAAAGCTGATGAGTATTCCACGATTTAGCTGTAGTTGGCTGTGTAAAATATTGCTATTGTAGTTGATTGTATAAAGTATTACTAATAATACCTAGTTTCTTGTAAAATGTGTATCTGTCGATGGTATATTACTTCACAAGGAGATACTTATTTTGTTCTCATTCTGTTGCAGCATTTTTTATGTGGAGACCTGTTTAAGTGAAATGTTTGTAATTGATATGTTCAATTCTTTAAATATTATTTTGTGATTGGTATAAGAGTGATTTTTTTTTTATTATTATTTATTTCAGACTGGTCTACATTTGGCGGTTTTCCACAATCAAGTTCATATAGTCACCATGTTACTGCAGAACAGCTGCGATCCAAATATTATGGACAACGATGGATACACAGCACTACACTTGACATTAATCTATCGCCATTATGGATGCTTGAAGGAACTTCTGACAGAAAGTTCTTACTCAGCAAATCGACTGTTTAAACTTGAGAAAGATTTGAAGTGCGTTGAACGTAAGTTTTGGCGATTTCTAAGAAGTGCGTGATATTTAGTGCAAATGTTCAGTAAGTTGAATTAAAAGCAACATTTATTTTGTTGTGTTTTATCATTTAGCAGCAGTAAGAAAGGTAGGCTAAATACAATGGGAAAAGAAGGTCTTCAGATTGAAAGTGCTCCAGTATTCTTATCTATACTGCAGGGTGTCTGTCAGTAAGTTGCAAGAAGTTTCCATTTTCTTCACCAGATAACAGCATATCTTAAAAACATCAACGTCTCCTACTGTTCGTTTTGGGAGCTTGCTGAACACAGCAATTGAAAGAAGAAAAAACATTCATCGAAAAACAGAGAAATTTAAAATCCTTTGTATATAAATTTAGGAGAGGATTTTTTCTATTGTAAAACAAGATTCTTTAATAGTCACACCAATATGTGAATATGTGTTAGAATCTTGCTTTATCATAACAAAATCAGCCTTTCCTGAATGTAGCTAGGGGAAAGTTAAGTCATACGTGGTTTCCTCTTCTAGGTAATTTTCTAGAAACAGTAGACATATTCATGGTTGGTTTGTGTGAAATGAGCTTTATCCCTTGCGATGATTATCCACCAGCATTATATTGCTGCATCAGTTTACATGTATATTGATTTATTGAGTCTATTTTAAATTTATAAAGAGTTACGATTTTGTGTTATGTGAAAACATGGGTTCATATGTAGATACTAGTCCAATTTTGTGCGATGAATGAATTGATCAGTTTGTACTTTTCCATTCTAATATCGCTAGCCGACCTATTAGTTTTCTCGTGTATTTTGAAACTTTTTTTCACGTGCTTAGACTGTACACTGAATTAGCAAAACTCATGGTATAGCAGATCACTGATTCGCGGGTGGACACCACGTGTGTTCCACGCTCCTTACAGGGCTTCAGTTGTGTGAGACCTTATAGGAAGTGGCTGTGTGAGTGATTCATGTGAAATGCAACGTCGTCATGAGTTGACGGCTTTCGAACGGGGCGTGGTGGTGGGTGCGCGAGTCATGGAAAGTTCAATTTCGGCGGTGGTGCAGGAATTCGGCTTCACACGTTCAACCGTGTCCAGGCTGTACCGAGAATGGTTGGATGAAGGCGTCACAGTCAACAACAGACACCATACCGGGCGTCCAGCCGCCCTCAATGACCTAGACCGGCGACACCTTTGACGAATGGTCAGCAGAGACAGGAGGGTGACAATGCGAGAAATCATGGCCCAATTCAACACTGGCCGCGCTAGAAACATCTCCTAGTGCACAGTCTGTCGGAACATGCGTTCCCTCGGGTATGGGAACCGTTATCCGCGTCGTTAGATATTTCGGCTTGCATTTGCCACCAATCACCTCGGATGGAAACTGCAACAGTGGCGTAACGTCAGCTGGGCCGACGAATCACGGTATCAACTGTACCATGCCGATGGGAGGCACCGTGTGTGACGCATATCTCATGAAGCGATGGATCCCGCATGCCAACAGGGCGTGGTTCAGGGCAGTAGGGTATCATGGTGTGGAGTGCGTTTTTCTGGTATGGAATGGGCCCTCTGGTTGTTCTGGAAGACATGTTGAATGGTCCGCTGTATCGTCAGATGTTTGGCCTTCAACACACTGATGACCTCGAGGTCTTTCAAGATGACAGTGCGCCGCCACATCGTTCCAATGTTGTCCGAGAATAGTTTGAAGAGCATGCCGGAGAGGTCCAACGACTGAGCTGGCCACCCCGGCGCCCTGATATGAACCCCAACGAGAATATCGGATGCCGTTGAACTCAGGCTCCGTGTGCACTGAATCCTCCACCCACGAACAGGTCGCAATTGGTTTCCACTCTGCAGACTGTGTGGTGTCAACTGCCTCCGGAAGTGTACCAGGGACTTGCAGACTCACTTCCACGCCGTATCGCTGCGTTCCGCAGGGCCGAAGAGAACCCGACCAGATATTAGGTGACTATCGCAGGAGTTTTACTAACTCATTGTATGTAGCGACTATTTAACTTACGTTTATTGTCGCTTCCAAATGCGTAAAAAGATAATTATTAATGGTTTAATATGATATATATATATATTCTCCATTAGGCTGTTATATTCATGGGTCTGAATGGGAAGTGAATCTTAAAAAAATGATTTAATTTAATTTTCAGATGGTCTAACTGCATTTCATATGGCAGTTTTAAATAAAGATGTGGAAGCAGCAGACATGCTTATGAGGGCAGGAGTGAACGTGAATGAGACTGATGGGAAATCCAATAGGACAGCGTTACATATGGCAGTCGAAATGAATGATAAAGATATGACCAGATTCTTATTAGAGAAGGTAAGAATGGACTAATCTTTCACTTTGAATTAGGTATTCTCTTCTCATTTCAGTTTTTGTATTTATAATCTGTAGCTTCATATTTTCACTAATTCATTGCATATGATGTATTTTACTTTAGACATAGGTTATTGGAATATTCGTATACTGGTTTAGGCTACCTCATACCCTTCTCAAGTCAAACTCTAGCAGTTCAACACAATAATAATAAAAGTGAAGGGAAATGGATATTGTTTGTAATGAATTTTCGGTGTATTTATTAAACAATGTATTTTAAAATGTTTTAGTGTATATTTGAATGACAAATGCAGATTGGAACAGAGGAAACTTTTCCATAAAACTAGAAACATTGCAAACGTGAATTTAGAAACATTATTAGAAGGTCGGTCACGACAATTATTTACATTGAACAAATCATGTTGCTAACTCCTCGACTTTCGAATGTCCGATCAATCGCCCTGCAGTTGCAGCGGAGTTTAAATTGTAACTAACGTACTTGCAGTATGTGAAGGAGAAAGTAATACTACACCTCCGGCAAACTTTCTAAACATGTGCAAACTTTCAAGGTGCAGATAGATCGCTGATTAAAGGTTTTCATGTTGGATGTTACACGTGTGGCCAGACTTCGCTGTGTTGTTTGTTGGATTCTCCTTACTCAGCCCTGTCCTTATGGAAACAGTGTGTTCCGTGACCGAGCATACTTAGATCGCCTCCCATGGAACTTTCTGGGATGCACACGTTCCTGAAGAGGATGATGAGTCTCTTGGCAGCCTGTTTGAACTGTTTCACTGTGGTTATGTTGCTTAACTTCTCTCCCCAAATCCCCAGATATACCCATTCATCTTTACTTTTATTATTCATGAGCTACTGAGCTGCCATGCGCGAAGAACTAGTGCAACAATAGCTTACAAGGAAACTGTTAATGAGAGCACATCGAGACTTCCTTGAAATTTCACTGAGATAATCTACGTCGTACAGAAAGGTTGCATACAAAAAATAGCAAACCCGTCCTAGGCAGGGTATGTTCCAGTCCAATCGTAGATTTACGTAATTATTTTTCTATGAGCTCTTTATAGAAATTTAAGAGACCCGTATGTTTTTATTATGCCGAAAAATAAGATATCTACAGATGTTTTCCTTGTTAAAGTTCATTGTTGATAAATAATTAATGCAATTCAAAAGTGGTATACTGTACTACTTCTGACAAATTATATCTTAGCAACTAATTAACATAAAGAAATCAGCCAGTAGATATTTGCGTGTAGTTTGTGACGTCAAAAGATTACTCCCATATCGTTTGTACATGATGTACAGAAATTGTGAAAACTTTGAAGAGGAAATCGAAAATTTGAAGATTTCGGCGCAAAAATACCTTAAACAGGTCGGAACTGTTTCTTATACTGAAACAACGAAAAGTTTGTTGATGTTGACATTTTTACTGTATTTGGACACCATTTTCTCAGAAAACACATTTTGATTTTTTTTAAAGAAAACTGACAACAAAACATAGTTGCACGTCTTGCAATTAAGATCAAAAACACTGAACTGCTGAACAAGACTATATTATTCGTAAAAAATTAAATTACATGTAACGTTTCGACCTTCTAGCCGTAAAAGAAGAGGTTACGAGAGAATTAAGAAAAGGAAGGACATAGTGATAGAGAGAGCTGATAAAGGAGGAGCAACAGTGGTCATGGATAAAGTGTGGTATGATGACAAGGTTAAGGAGTTAGTCGATGGTCAGTACGAGTTAGTGGATAAGAAGAAAGAAGAGATCATACAAGAGATAAAGGAAGTAAGCAAGAAGAAGGGGCTAAAGAAGTGGTTAAATGAAGATGGAAGAGTGCCGGTGTTAAAAGGTTTTCCAAAAATACACAAAAAGGAAGTGAAGTTAAGACCAGTGATGGATTGTAAGAACAATTATTTTGAACCATTGGAAAGTGAATTGAAAACAGTGTTAGAGTGGGTGAGAGACAGACAAGAAACATTGGCAGTGAAAGATTATAGAGAGGTAATTGACTACACAAGTAAAGTTGTAATTGAAAATGAGTGTATTTTATTTAGTTTGGATGTTAAAGCTATGTTTCCAAGTTTAAAGAGGGCTGCTATACTTGATATTGTTAAGGGTGCCATGGGGGAAGAAGGGGTGAAAGGTTGGAAGTGGGAGAAAGTTAGGAAAGCTCTCAACTTATTTTGGGATTTTGGTTTTTGCAAAGTGAAGAATGACATATATAGAATTAAGGAAGGTTTAAGTATAGGGTCTAAGATTAGTCCTGTGTTATCTGATATCATTATGAATGTATGGGAGAGGAAGGTGGTAGAGAAGGGAAAAGGGAAGATTAAGTATTTATGTAGATACGTTGATGATTGTTTTGGGATATGGGAAGGCTCTAAAGAAGAATTGATAGAGTTTGTAGAAGGCATTGAGGATAAAGAAAAAGGGATAGAGTTAGAGCTGGAGATAGAGAAGGGAGGTAGCTTATGTTATCTTGATATTTTAATGAGTAAAGAAGGGAGGAGACTTAAAACTCAATGGTATCAAAAAGAATGCAATGCTGGTATTTATTGTAATAAGAAAAGTAATGTGGATAAAAGCACCAAAGCAAATTTTATAAGAAATATGTTGACAAGAATTAGTAGGATTTGTAGCAAAAATGTAGAAAAGAATGTAAACGTTTTTAAGGAACAGCTATATGAGAATGGGTATAGTAAAAGGGATATCTTAAAGGCATCTGTGGTTTCTAGAGGAAGAGAAGGAGAGGAGGAAGGAAAAGAGGTGGTATGGAAAGGCATTATAGGGTTAGGAGAGGACACAGAGATTATTAAAAAGATGTTAAGAAAGCAGGGTGTAAGAGTGTACAGAAAAGGTAGTAGAAAGTTGTTGGATTTGGTCAGAAGTAAAGGAAAGGATAAAGGGAAGAAGGAGCAGAAAGGTGTCATTTATTGTATTAACTGTGAGGATTGTGATATGAAGTATATTGGAGAGACGGGTAAATTGTTGAAAGAAAGAATTAAACAACATAAAAGCGATGTGAAATATGGTAGAGAGAGTAATGCTATATTCAAACATGTAAAAGAAAAAGGACATAATGTGGACTGGGAAAAAGTGATTGTGTTATAATATGAAGATAGTATGTGGCCTAGAAAATGGAAGGAGGCCTGGTGGATAGAAAAAGAAGAAGATAAGAACTTAATGAACTGGACTAAAGGTTTTAGCATTAATAAAGAATGGAAGATTATTGTTGACAAACACAGGGATATGTATGTTAAATGAGGTGTTAGGGGCTTCTATGTTTGCTTCATGTTGATTCTCTTTTGTTAACATGGGATGTTTTATGGCGTCTCTGATTGACTGATTGTTCCAGCCAATGGGGAGGCTGCTTGATCGGGCGTCCCTGATTGGCTGCTTGTTTCGGCCAATGAGGGAGCAGGTAGATTATTGGGCATGTATTTATATGTGTGTATTTTTTGTACAGACTCAGTGTATGTCTGATGAGGATCTTGGCTAGAAGGTCGAAACGTTACATGTAATTTAATTTTTTACGAATAATATAGTCTTGTTCAGCAGTTCAGTGTTTTTAAAGAAAAGGAAGAAAAAAACTATAGTTGAGACACTTGTATGTTCTAAAAGTTGACTAAGCTTTATTATCGACCAGTCATTGGTTTAGATTTTATGGCTAAATGTTCCTGCAAACAAAAATGGTTCTTTTGAAAAGTTCGCCATATTTAATCACCATTTTCTCTGGAAACGCATTTAAAAGAAACTGTTTTTCAGTACAGGTGAGATACTTATGTGTTCTAAAAACTGACCAAGTTTATATTCGACCAGGCATTGTTTTAGATTTTATGGCTTGTTTCCTGCAAAAAAATATATTCGCGAGACACTACGAGAACTACAGAATTTCTGTACACCATGTACAAACAATATGGGACTTATCTTTCGACACCACAAACAATACATAAATATCTACCATATAAAAAAGAATGACTTATTTGTATTAGTTAGTTGCTAAAAAATATATATGATTTGTCAAAAGTAATACAGCATACAACGTTTTGAGCGTCAACAGTTATCATCAAGGAACTTGAAGAAGGAATATATCAGCAGATATTTTTTTTTTTTTTTAGAATAATAAAAAATACGGGCCTCTTGAATTTCTATAAAGAGCTGATAGGAAAATGTATGACTTGATCGGTACGACTTTTTCTTGAACTGTGCCTGCATTGAGATGGAACGGGTCAGCTGCTCTTGTGTTCGTATCGTTCAATCAAAACAATTACTGTAATTTTAAAATAGTGCTGCAGCGTGTGGGACAACCCGCCACGTTTTCATTGTAGGACGAAAGTAAAGCAGAAATGACTTCTGTTGATTCACTGCTAAAAATATACACTTTATGTACACTTCGCAAGCAATCTTCCAACCTCGATCTCGGGGACCTTGCAGTTGAAAAGTTCAGCTAAAGTGTTTTTTTTTTTTTTAACGATATTTCTATAAAACGTAGATTCTCTTATAAAAATTTCAAGGTAGGTTTCGATATTATCTCATTGACGATTTCCTTACATATATTTCACCGAAAGTGTCTAATAAAACGTCAATGTTTATCAAGAAAGAAAATCTGTCGTTTTGAAGTCTTCACTATAGAGAATGAACAAAGAATACCAGCTAAATGAATTCGAAATGAAGATAACAACAAAAGTAAATTTAATTATAAATCGAGAATAGAATTTCTCACTCAAGTTTTTGCTTTTGTAAGTCATTATTCCACGTAATTATTGAAGTAGAACTGTTCAATAAATAATTAATTAAGATACATGATAAAGGTCCTGAACATTAGTCGCGTTATGCTATTAGCCTTCTGAATTTATAATATCCAATTTCTGTTTCTGATTCAGTGAGGTAAAATTAGACCTTTATCCAATAGTCACCCCCCGAAATTGTCAATGCGCATGATATGATTTCCTATTGGACTAAGAACACAAATCTTATTATTATTAATAATAGTAATAACGATGTTCAGTGTGTTTGCACTGGAGATTAAACTCCGAACCTCTTGATTATAAGGGTTCTTTTTAAAATTTTATATTCCTTAACCCACTGCGACAACTTAATACAACAGCATAAGTAGTATTGTTTTGTGAATTATGATACACATTTTGTTCTTTGAAGCTTCTGTTTTACAAAGTAATCAGTTATTTTCCAGTAGTAGTAAATGTTAGAAGTGGATCATAAATGGAATCTGTAAAAGGAGGTATCCGAATTTTTCGTATTGAGATAAAAATGTACCCAAATTTTTCTTACATGAAATCCAAGGCGTGATTAGGCATAAAAGTTAAACTAATGAATGTATCGCGTGGTAGATAATTACTAAATTCTCCAAGAAGTACGTACGTAAATCCACGCCTGTTCAGTGTAATATATATAATTCGGTAACCTGTAGTTAACATTGTTAATAATCTAATGATTTTTTCAATGGCACTTCGTTAATGTTGTTGCATTATTTAACATCACCTTGAAATATTAAATTATTTCGTGGACAAGTTCGTGACACAATGTAATGGAAGATACCCTTCAAATATCTATTGTACTGATCTTTGATTCTAACAGAATCTGATAACATCTAACGAAAGTAAACACTATTTGACTTCAGAGTAATTCAGCGACTGGAAGTCGATTTATCACAGGTGGAGGTGTCTCAGGTGATGCAGAATTCGAGTAGTGATATCCAGGCTCTGCAGGAGTAGTCTTTTTACAGATCGAACATGTAAGTCGACAGTTGAGTCCTGGACGTCCCCGTAGCACAACCCCTTTTCTTCAACAGGATCGTTATCTATCGATTAGTGATAGACGTGGGAGGCGGAGCACAGCAGGGAAATTTTCTAAAGATCTAGCAGGCACGGCTGTCGGCGCATCGAGTTATACTGTGTATAGGCGTCTGCATGAACATATACTGTATTCACGTGCGGTACATTCCTTGGACAGCGGGTTACAGAAAGGCTCGTGCGAGGGAGTGCGGAGACTACGGTGCATGAACACGGGAACAGTTGAGGCATGTACTGTTCTCTGTTGAGTCCCGGTTTAGTGTCACCAGTGACTCAAGTCGTGTATTCATCTGGTGTGAGCTCGAGACCAGATTCAGTCCATGCAACGTCCTCGAATACGACCAGTATAGAGGTGAAAGTGTGATGATGTGGACAGGTATAATGTTCAGTGTACGTACAACCAATCCACGTGTGCACCGCTGGGTCGTCACAGCCCAAGCATTTGTAATGTTAGAGTATGTTCGGCTTTTTCGGGAAGCAGTCGCACAAAGTACCTGTACATAGACGACAATTCCCATCCACATCGGGTGGTGAACAACACCTTTGTAGCAAAAGACATCCAACGTATGAACTGGCCACCGCGCTCTCCAGACTTGAACCCTATAGAGCATCCTTGGGAGGTGTGTTGCGGGTCGTCAGACTCACTCCCTCAAGGTATCACAAGGATCTTCAAGAAGTCTTGTTCCAAGAATGGGACACATTGTCCCGAGTATTCCTGGATACTCTTGTTGACAATATGCTATTAAGCAGTGTAAAGTGAGGCGACCGTACTGCTTATCTGGAAAGTGTACTACATCTTTGTGCAAACATAACTTTTGTTACGTGTTTTCCTCCGCAAATGTGCCTACCACCACCTATACCAGTCGATACAGTTATAGGACGTTTGGTGACGTTCGGCTAAGTGGAAGTGCGCGAAGCACAAAATCCCTTCCTTAACTAAGGAGTATGAGTGTATTTGTTGTATAAGGAGTTAAATTACTTACTTATTTAATTTTTACCTCACCTAAATTGCCGGATAAGAACATATTATAAAGACACGGTTGTACTTATGTGTTAAAAATCCGGGTTTATTTTTGTGTGTTACTAAAGTGTTGAAAGTTTATATATATATATATATATGTACAACGTGTTTGTTCTCCTTTAATATTTTTATGTAATTTAATTGTCAGCTTGTCTTCTATTATTATGTTACAGACAAACATTGATGTTTATCATAAGGATAGTTCTGGGAGTACAGCGCTACAAACTGCCTGCACGTTGGGGAACTTAGAACTTTGTGAACTACTACTGGATGCAGAGGTACTGGATTCGTAACTTACTGAGTAATAATTGTAATGTATGTGTAATATTGTTTGTTTAAATAAATATTTTGGGTTGAATTGGATCTAATATTAATAGCACCAGGACCGGAATGCTTAAAATTAACGTTTTAAGTGAGTTTGAAACAATTATTTTTGTTGTAAACATTTGGAATATATATTTTAAACACTTGACTTGTAGTCGATATTTGGTTTAGAGTCGTTTACACATTGCCTCTCTAACTGGATTGCACCGACCACATTTCAGGCCTTGGAACAAAAAGATAAACTACTGGTTAATAGGATATATTGTGCTCACATATATACCGTATGACTGGATCATGTAGACTGCAAAATTGAAATTAAAAGTAAATAGATTTCAAACTGAGGCGTTCGAGATGGGCGTATCTCGTAGTTCAGTGCCACCTATTAGAATTATGTCTATCATTATCCTTTGCAAGGGGAGGCATGAAGCTTGAGTACGTAGTTCGAACGTTTCCGTTGTAGAACTGATCGGTTCACAATCTACAGATTATCGACGTATCTAGACCACTAAAAGCGTCATCTATCTTAAAAGAGACATATCTAATAACGAATATAGTTTCATGGAAAGAGAAGCGGTAAGCCGAATTAATTCTAATGGAATACTCTAATAGAAGAACCATAGTAAATAACATTTACACAATAACGTGAAGTATTTACCATGTTGTTTTTATTTTCAATGAGTAAAAGTACTGAAGACTTAAATTTTAGAGATATATTTCTACACAATAGCCAGTCTCCAAAACGAGCATACGTATTAATTGTGTATTGGTTTACTTAATTTACATTTCTAAACTTTACCCTCTACTACATCTGTACCCTAAGCCTGCCTCAAATCTAAAGAATAATGCCCCTCGGCAAGCACAACTTTCAGACACTAGAAGAAACAGGAATATGGACCTTTATTATAGAAATATTCGACCGAGCGCTCGTAGCTGAGTGGGTAGAGCGCTGGCCTCGCATTCGGTAGGTACTGGATTCGATACCAACAGCCGACCATCCCGGCTGAGATTTTTCGAGCGCTTTTCCTCACTTGCACCAGGCAAATGTCGAGGTGGTAACTTCAGCTTAGGCCCTGGCCGACTTCTTCCCGCATCCTTTCTGTTACCCTATACCGGCCAGGGAATATCCGTATAAATGCCTGCTGAATTAACGAGAAGCCCTGAAGAAAACCAAGTTAGGATGTCCGATATAAGCAGGGTTCTAACTTCCTTTTCCCAGTGCTGATCAGTGTAGTGGCCAGATACTAAGGGCATGCGTAACGGGTGTTTTTCTCCGGTAAAGTTTGTTCTTGACTAAAATATGAATAATTATGTTTGATAGCTTTTTAAAATCAGAACTAGCAGACAAGTCGGCTAAATAACGTTACAATTAAATTTCTAATAAAACTACACATGCACCCCAACCATATGTAAATATTTAGGATACTGACCGTAATAATAGATAATTCGAAGTGTGTAAATATTTGTCGCGATTGATATTAAGATTAAATTGTAGTGTTTATTTCTCTCACTAAATTGAAATGGACGCTCTGTCATCAATACAAGCTATTCTTAATTTTTTAATAGTCTGGTGTAAAATCTTCCATCTGTTGTGCCGTTTAAGTTTCATTACGTTCCTTTGTGTTAGTTTCATTCGAATATATTTTAACGTTTATTTTCATTGTTGTTGATCAATGTCTTTTCCTTGTCTTCTTAGGTCATGTGGTTTGCATTAGTTTCTTTAATTATGTACCAATTAATTTTTTTCTTGCGAATTTGATGTAGACGGTCTATTTATCAATATATTGTCAATACTTGCAATCAAGGTGATTCTCTGGAATTAGATTACTTGATTCAGCTTTAATCTTCCTTCGCCTTTTCTGTGACTTTCGTGAGTTACAATTTTTCCCTGTTGTTGTGATATCACTCGCATCCTGCAAGATGCCCGTTATTTTATATAAATATTCGTCACTTATGTTACCCCCGAAATTAATTCATATTTTGGAATTTTTGAATTATATTGTTACCAATTTCATGATGATCTAAATAGCAATTTTCACACTTTTGATGTAGAATATTACTCAATGTATAAAGCATTTACTCAGTTTTGTTACACTCAAAGGTTATGAATTAAATATTTATTTTGGGCAATATGATTTCAGAATTATATGTATGTATGCGTATGTGTTGGACATTTTACTTAGCGCACGGATACTGACAGGTATTGCCACCAGAACTATTTAAAACCGAAAAGACAATGAATAAAGGATATTTTGATTTGATAAAATTAAATATATAATTTGAATAAATGTAGTTAAAAAATCCTTTTAAGAATAAATGTAGTTAAAAAAAAATATTTCTTGTACCAATAAATTAGAATGATTGGAACTATTTTGTATCAGGGGAAACCGCAGCACGCCCCCAAGAGAGGGGTATATAAAGCGTTGTAATTGTTATGTAAATCACTTTTTCCTCGGGCTTCGTTCCGAGCCAGACTCTTGGCACATCTTAAGGTAGTTGGGCCTAGAAATAATCATGTCTAAGTTTAGATATTAATTTACCTTCACCCTTTCTTTTATATGTTAGTTAGAGTACCCGCAGTACCTCGTAATACCGGGCGACTGCTTTTTGCATGCTAGCTAGAGACACAATACTCCGTTCTTGCTTATGTGTTGACCTAAGGAACTCCGCTACGTATCTCAATAAGAGAAGACACCCTGGGATAAAAGGAATAGATTTTCAACAAGATATGTTAACATTCCATCATTGATGGTTTTGCACAAATTTTCTAGGTTTGGCCTTTAACAACCGAAACAGTGCATTCTTTGGTTTTCGATATTGTCCTTGTCTTATGACTTATCTCTGTTTTGGGTTATGTACTATGTATCTTTACGAAAGCTATTTTATTATTTTGAAAATTGAATTTAGCTTCCGTCAAATTTCGTAAGAAGTTCTGCCGGACTATAATAATGTCATTTGGTAACTCGTTAACCACTACCTCTATGTAGACGCCATCTTTCATGGGTACTTGTACTATAACCTTGCCTTTAATTTTCTATTCTGTTTCTTTAAAAGAACGTAGTTTGGTATGCTCTAATCCAGACACGTCGAATCTAGCGGACGTAAACGGCTTCGTGATTTGATCAAATATATTTTTCCGCAAAACGCCCGTCTCGATAAACGAAATATACACAAGATGTGGTTCTTCAAACTTTTTTCGAACTTCCCTCTAAAGCTATTCGGTTTCCTAAGACTCCTCCGTAGATGATCACGAGTTTCACAGTTAGATAACGTTAGATTGAACTGCATAGACACTGGTAACATCCCTTGTTGTTTTGCAAGAGCTGTCTGTAAAATCGGCATCAATATTTCTGAACTGTATATTAGCTCAGTGGCTTGCAATTCATAATTATCTGCTTCTCGTCATTTGAGCTTGGTGTTTAGCAATTAGTGCTTCTGCTTTCCTACGTATCCATAGTTACAGAAATACTGAACGAATTCGTAATAAAAGTTCGTGAATGTACAGATTCATTTTCTTTTATAAGCAACCCAGCTGTATCAGTCATGACTTGATCTATGAGATTCATTTTGCAGGAATGTATAACTCGAAGACATTCTATGTATGGTGCCGGAAATGTCAAATATCCGTGGGGATTCTGTTTAGTCACCGTCTGGAGATTTTTTCGGAATATCCCGTGGCTTCATACGTTGTTTTCCCTTCTTTTTCTTCAGAAAGTTAACTATAAAGTGTTGTATTCTAGATCCGTATGTCTGTGGGCCAGTATGAGAAATTTCTATTGTCATCTTCATTGTCTCTGTTCTTTGCTTACTGTCGTGGATCAAACTCTTCTTTGATCATGTGGATTATAATTGTGTGCTTCCCATCTTTCTTGTAAATCTTTACAGTTCATATCATGGTGTAATTTGGTTTTCCATTCTTTTAGTGTAGCTAGTTGTTGTTCTATATTTGTCATCCTTGCTTCAGACCTTCCGATTTCAGTGCCCATGAGAACTATTTGTTCCTTCTAATGTAGTTTTTATATTCCATGGCCTCATCTCTTAAAATTTGAATCCCTGTTAATTTTTCATTCATTTCTTGTTTAGTCTATGATTTTTCTTCAGTGTTCGTCTTCCACAAATCGTTTATATCTGCCTTAATCTCTTGCTACAACTTTGAAGTAGCGCTTATCATATGTGTTATCTAAATCCAATATTTGCTTGCTAATTTCCTTGCGAAGATCGTAGAATTCAATTTTCAGTTCCGATGTAATCTATGATCTCTCTTCTAAGATAAGATAAAATAAATTGTATAGATGGTAACCTCTCTTCTTCAAAATCCGCCTTACGCTGTTCATTTCTTGTGGCAATCTCTTTTTTCGATTGGTTGATAGTTTCCTGTGAATCTTTTTTATTCTGTTTATGGCTTCCAGTATTGCTCACTTTTTGTACCGCTTGTGATCTTTTATCATATTCTCCTGAGACCAGGCATGAGTTCGGTAGTCCTTCCGCGCCAGGTCTGGTAGTTCGTCTTTATTTATCTTTGGATTCGTTGAATCAGCTGCACCCTGCTGCTGCGCCGTAAGTGTGCTGTAGGTGGTAGGTGTCCCTTTCCACGCTGTGGTCTGAAGGTTCTATTGTATCTCAGGATGCCTTCTTATCTCGTGTGCTTCTCGTCTTCAGGGAAGAAATCAGTGCTTGTCCTACAGACTTTCTAACGAGCTCCACTCGAAACGGCGTAGGCCTCGTGCGTGCTACGGGTTAGAATCGAGGATATGTCCAGCAAAAGACATTTGCCTTTAACAAAAGGTGTCCTTTCTAGCTAAAAGAATGCATAGATGACTCTTCACGGTGCTTAAATATAGTTTTATTTACGTGCAAGCCTTTAGGAATCATTTTAGATCGATCCACCGTCTATTCGTGTTTTTTTTATTTACCAGTATTATGACTGGCTTGATCTTGCTCACGATAGAATCCTATGGCAAACGTTTGTTACTGCGGCGATGAACTTGCGAGCTCCGTAAGCCATAGAGTAAGTAAGTATTATGTAATGGCTTGGCTTGTGTTCGTGTGCAATGGCCGTGCACACGATCATAACTATTTAGCATGTATACCTTCATATAATTATCTACAAACACTGATAGTTTCAATATCTATATTGGTTCAAAAGTTAATATTTTTATATTTCAAAGTGTAAGTTACACGATTTCTGTAGAACTCAGTCTCGGACGATACGATGAAAGAGACAGGATGTCCGCATATAGATCTATTGATTCTGTGTATGTATTGAGCCTGTTGGATTGTCATGGATACCTGTGTATTTATTTTGTGATTGACTCCTTATTAGCCAAACTATGTCATAAAGTGTAATCATACCTGTGTAAAACGCATTGTAAAATTTATATTTTTACTTGTATTCGCTATGTATCTTCAGTTCGTCCATCAGACTCTCAGGGATAAGTTCTTCTTTTGACTTTCGAGAGGTTCCTAAATAACCGAGTTCTTGCTTTTTATTCGTAAAGTAAGTATTATTAGCTTATTCTATTTACTTTCACCCCTTTATCGAGAGTGTTAGTCAATGTAAGAGTCACATAAACTTTAAGCTTTGACTCTAGTTAAAGAGAAGCAAAGTATAAAAGACGATTGCCGAGCAACGTCCCACTGAGGCCCTGAGAAGTAAATGAAATATTAGCAGCATCCATAATTATAGGGTGCTCATAAATAAAGTGGCAGATTTGAATATAAAGCTTAATAGCATAGCACCGCGTTATCTGTTACACAGGGTGTTTTAAATTAACACCGACAAAGCTGCCTCACCAGATTCCTGACATGAAAATAAGACAAAAAGTATCGAGGGTGCACAAATGCTTCGTTTCGGCGCTATAGGCTGCTGAAACCGTGGAAAAATGAACTTTAGATAATATTTCCAATACCATGAACAGTAGAACTGCGGGGTTAAGGTACCCTCAAAGACTTCAAACCTGCTCTATCTAAAAATGCATATTCCAAAATTGTGAAATGGGTACGCAAGGGATTCATCAAAGGAAGCAGGATTCACCAAAGAATTCCCTCGAATTTTGTGAAGTAAAAGCGAGTCCAATTAAGCATGAATGGAACTACCTTGCAGCAAGTAACAATAATTCGTTTGCGAAAAGTCGATATCTCAAACAGATTCCCTTTTCGGAACGACTTAAAAAAATATGGGTGGTTGCATAATAAACAGGAGCAAAGTACATACATTTCAACAAACGTTTGCTGTACTTTTTATCAGCAAAAGAGACTGCCATTGCCCGGTTAGATGCTAGTGATTACGTTTATCATCTGTACTCATACGGAAAGTCGTCTTATTTATGCTTATTTCTACCCACATTCACACCCGAAAATGCCTGGGAATACCCTACTTCTCTTGCGCACTCATTGCATAATTTTGGAATATGCATTTTTGGACAGAGCAGGTTTGAAGTCTTTGAGTGTACCTTGACCCCGCAGTTCTACTGTTATAGTATTGGAAATATCACGCTCTAAAGTTCATTTTCCCACGATTTCGGCAGCCTATAGCGCCGAAACGAAACATTTGTGTACCCTTGATGGTCTATATTTTTTTCTTATTTTCATGTCAGGAATCTCGTGAGGTAGGTTTGTCGGTGTTATTTTGCAACACTCCGTATATTTGGGAACACCCACACAGATTAAGGCGTTTCTTTAGAACTATGGTCCTACGGTCGTGTGACATCAGCCAACTTCATCGACTGTTGCTATGTGACTACTTGCAGTGTTAATATATTTAATATACAAATAGAACGCTCATTGTCATTCACCATCATACTACATCATTATTATTCCTATCATCACGCTTACTATCATCACTAATAACATTAACAATATTAAAAGTTCGATTTGCCAGTATCTTCGATACTCGCTCATACCTTACATGTACCTTACAACTTGAAAAAAAAGTATCAATATTTCCTGCTTCCAACTCGAACTCTTGAATTTTTTAAGGCAGATCAAAATTGTTGAAATATGCCACTGTGTATGTTTATTTTATATAGGTGACGTTGTATGGGAACACATTCAGGTAACAAAATGCGAATTTATAATTTATGGATAAGTAATTCTGACAGCGCAATAATATATCTTTTCCGTTAGCATGAGAATTTTTCTTAAGCTATTTATTTCTTACTATGCGAATGCAGGTATGATTGATTATCTTAAAGCGATATTTAATCTCTGTATCTCAGATTCCCGTAGTCCTATGGCGTTAGCCATTTAAGCAAAATTGTTTCCATTAAGTGGCTTTCCTTCGGGGCTAAACTGAACGAACATGATAAAAACAACAAAACATCGCAACAAGAAAAAAAAAAGAACTTGAGCAGGTATAATTTCTCTTCTTTATATTTCAAACCTCAGTAGTTCTGCTCAGATACTTGTATTCGATGGTAAGCTTTGCACTGGCTTTTCGTTTGCAGTGTTTTAAATACACAGTCATTTCGAGGCACTTCTGTATCAATTCTCTTTCCAGTGTTGTTACCGCTACCTATTGAATACTTCAGCAATAGTTTCCTCTTTTGGATTTTTTAAAATATTTATTTTCGTGTGTACTTGATACGGTTTTTATTTTACTTTTCACGCTACTTTCTGTATTTGAAATTGCAAATTCTATTGGCTTCATCATGATTTGGAATGTTTATTAACTCTTATCTTTTCGCCTCGTGCAATGCAGGAAGGCGGCAACAATGCAAGTAATGATTTTTAACTTACTTGAACCACAGATCTCATTTATGTTTTAATACAAATTGGCTTCTGTTATCTTTCCCAAAATAATAGTTCTACGTTGTCTCATGTTTTACTGTAATGAAACGTTTCTTTTCACAAGTAAATGATCAAGATAAATAAGAACAGAGAAATCTCTCTTCAATCTTAGTTTGTATTTAAGATTTATTAGTTGAGATCTATTATTTGTCCAGTATTATGCAGAAGAGGTAATGTAATTTGTAACAGGTGAATGCGGATGCTAAAGAAGTGTGCTAAAATTTTTCATGACTGCAGGAGAAAGAATCGTCCCTCCTGTTTTGTGAATACATATAAGTAATTCATTTCTGACCAATCTAGTCATAGCTTCATGTATCTGTGTAGTTAATACATTCCAGCATTAGTTTCTTTCCTTAGAAGGAAGTTTTTATATGTAAAAGTTATAACGAACGTGATAATTTATTTACTCGGGTGTACCTATAAATGGTGTCTTAATTTTCTCTTTTGATTCTTTCCTTGAACAGCTATCTATAAACAGTGGAATACGAAGCAGTACGGGCAGTGATTCAGTGAAATTTGTGATGGAACACCAAAAACAAATAGCAAGTGGTACTGGTACAGATTCATTCCAAATTAATACACAGAAAGAAGGTACAACAATGGTGGGTATTTGTAGCTCTTCAGTTCAAATAAAGAAAGAGCAAGAAAACGTAATAGTGAAAAGTCATAATTCAATTCAAGTAGAGCGGGAGGAAGAAGACAGTATAGCAAACAGTGATAGGAACAGTTTAGTTCAAATAAAGAGCGAGCCACAAGATGAAACAGTGAACAATGTTTCCAATAATTCAGTTCAGGGAGAGAGGCACAAAGAAGACAGAATAACAAACATTGTTGGCTACATTTTACCTGAAATGATGAGGGGGCAAGAAGACGCCCATAATTCAACTCAAGTAGAGAAGCAGAACGAAGACAAAATAGCTAACAATGTTAGCCATTATTTAGTTCAAATAAAGAAGGAAAGAGGAGACGCAATAGTGAACCTTGTTAACTATAGTTCTAGTCAAGTAGATGGACACCAAGAAGACAAAATCACGAACATTGTTAGTCATACTTCGGTTCAAATCAAGAGGGAGACTGAAGACGAAGTAATGAACAATCTTAATTCAGTTGAAACAAATGTCAGTAAAGAAGGTATAACAGTCAACAGTATTGATAACAATTCTATTCAAATAAAACTGGATGCAGGTGATATAGCTACCGATGATGATGATGATGATATAATAATAATAGGAGAGGAGGGTGTGGATTTCTGTGGAACAGGTACGAATCAAAATTTAGATTCGTTTTATTATTTAGTAAAACAGCAATACTATTTCAGACTGTGAGCAATAAATAAAATTAAAAAAAAGCTTCTTAATTCCAGCGCATACTGAAAAATATATATAACATTCGGTTTTGTAGAACAGTGTTTCTCAACTGCCGGGCCGTGGCATCAATTCTGCCGGGCCGCGAGAGGATCTCCTGGAATATGCCATTTTTAGTTTTTGAAACTTTTTTGTGAATAGCAATTTTTAGTGGAAGTATTCTGAGGAGAATAATAACCATGAATGTATCGGAAAGGTCACAACAAGAGTGTTAACTAACATCAGAACAGCAAATGTCGGTAGACCCACTGCCAGCCACAAGCTTTAGGACGGGAGACATGAGCCACCATATGTTTTTACGACCTATTTACATACATAGACGTAGATTTCCAAAGGGGGCAAGAAAATTTGTGTGGACATTCTACCCTCCTCCTGACTATGGACCTAAATGTCAGGGTCCAAGTGACGTATTTTTGAACATGTAAGTATTCATAAGTGATCGACAGTGTTCAGGCATCGAAATATTTGAACATTTGGGAAATGCACTAGAGCGATTCCACGCATTGGCATATACACACTTTTCGATATTAATTGCCTTATAACTTCTCTTACAAATTCAAAAAGAGGCGATTTCAACACACTGTTTGATAGGGGAGACATTGGAGAATACATTATCGTGAAAGAACATGTAATCAATAAAAATAGTATGTATATCATATAGTGTTAATGTTGCCGTTACACACTGACATTTTTGCAACCCGCGCTTCCACTCTGACGTATATTTTCCCCCAAACTCTCTAAAACTATGGGTCCAACAAAATTTTCTAAAATATATCAAAGAGGAATGTGTTCAGTTTTATTTCTATTTTAAAAAATCCAGAGTATACAAATATAATAAGCATATAGGGAAAAAAACAGTCACGCACTGACATTTGTGAATTATTAGATGATTTTCCTTGTAAGTATTGCTTTATTTTTGTACATTCTGATCGAAATAAACTAATGGACTTAGTTACATATTCTAGATAAGATACCACTATAAATATAATGCGTGCCCAAAATTCTTGTGTTCCAAAAGTTTGAAATTTTAAATTCATATTAGAACGATTCTACGAACAGTAGAAAAAAGTGAAACGTACCAGGAACAGTTTGTAGATTAGTGCAGTCAGATCGTGGAAGATATCCAGGGCCGCAAGTAAGGGAGAGCAAAGGGTGCACGTGCCCCGAAGGAATTCCGCCAAGATTTTCAGTTTGAGGGTGTAAATGCAAAATTGAGAGGGTATAAGTGGAGTTTTGCACAGTTTCTATAGTTTATGACTGTAAACATTTTAAAGTTGAGGGTGCGGTCGAGAACTTGGTGGTAACACCTCCCCAGGAGAGGGGAATTCTGGGAGAATCATCCCCTCAAGCGCCGGACTTGGGGGCGGAAAATCAAGATAACGAGGGGACGTTGTACACTTTTGACTCCTTCGAAGGGCGCCAGAATCGGATATTGCTCCCTTGCAAAAATACAAGCTGCATCCCTAGGTATACGATGCGTGTTTACAAAAAATACTTTAATAAGTCTTAGTACAAATGCATAGTGAGCTCAAAGCTACGATTTTACTTCATTTTAATTATGAGTTAAACTTATAATGTAGGAATGCAAAATTTAAAACAATATATACTAAGCTTTTTTCTTTTATGTATTGACATAAATGAATTATCTATTTTTTTTAGTCTTTTTTACGGCCTGGCAAGTATTATAATTAAAACTCGATTGCATGATCATGCCAGTATGTCAGGCTGTTTTTTCTTCCTATATGCTGTTACTACCTACAACCTGGTATTTTTTATGAAAATAAATCTTTAAACATTCACCTATTAAGTGACACACTAGAAAGTTTTCTTGGGCCCATACTTTCGGAGAGTTTGGAGAGATGTATATCAAAGTGTAAGTGCGGGATGTAAAAATGTCAGTGCGTAACGGCAACTTTAATATATATATATATACTGAAAAAGGCTTTGTCAAGTCCGTCCGGCCGTTCGACTGGACCGATTTTGATATTTTTTTAATGTCCGGTTTAACACGTAGATGAGCCATCAATAAACTGCATTCCTCTCCGTCAAGTCTCAATTGAAGGAGAAGTGTTTTTGAGTGTTCTCCTATATGTATTTCTTATGGGGAATCTATATCTGTATATATATATATATATATTTAAAATAGTTTCATAAAACCTTTGCCCAGTCGCCCAGCCATTTCCACTGGACAGATTCTTTAGGTACTGGGACAGGCCTAGAGTTACTCCGGGCGCCGCAATTATCAGCGTTGCTAACCAATTACAAAAAATGTATATTTCAAACAGTTTCCGTATAATTATAGGAATCAGCATCAAACTTGGCATTTAGGTACTGGGAGAGATCAGAAAGGTACGCCGGACGCTGCAGGCGTTATAGTTTTCAATGTTGTGAACTAATTTAAAAAAAAACACGCACCATTAGACAAACCAGCACCAAACTTGGCATTTAGATACTGGGACAGATTAGGGAAGTACTCCGGGCGCTACAGTTGTCAATATTACCAACCATTTCTGAAACTCAATATTTCAAATTGCTTGCTTTCATTGGACAGATCAGCACCAAACTTGGCAATAGATACGGGGTGAGATCAGAGAGGTATTCCAGGCGCCACAGGCGTTACAGTTATCAATGTTGCCAAATAATTTCAAGAATTCAATATCTCAAATTGCTTCTGTATTATTGGACGTATCCGTAAGAAACTGGGCATTTAGGTACTGGGAGGGAGATTTCATGCGCCGCATTATCAGCGTTAACAACCCATTTCAAAACTATAATATTCTATATTTCTTCCATACCGCTGGATATATCCTCACCAAACTTGGTATTTACATACTAGGACAGACGATGAAGTTACTTTGGATGCCGTAGTTTGTATTGTTGCCAGTCAATTTTATAAATACAATATTTTAAATTACTTCCATACCGCTTAAAATATCTTTAACAAAATTGGCAGAAACATTATTCAATCCAATAGAAAAATACGACGGGTGTCCTCGAACTCAAGCACTTCAGTTGTCAGTGTTGCAAACCTATTTTAAAATTCAATTTTTCAAATGGCTCTTATGCAGTTGGATGAATCCGCACCAAAGTTTGTATGAACATGATTCAAGATCATAGAGAAAATTCTGTGCAAGTGCTTACCCTCTAACGGTCCCAGTTTTCAGTGTTGGCAGACATTTGTAAATAGTGCGGACGGAGACCGCGGGATTCAGCTAGTTAAGCAATAAATAATATTTTTAATATATACGTGTTATTTAATCGAGAACGTGATTTCCAATATTTCTGCTAGCATATCATATGTCCAATTTACATTTTTTGAACTTCTCGGAGATACACCGCAATTGCAGTCGAAAAGCATATTTTGAATGTCAGTTTGTGACATGTGGTATTGCTCGTTAATGTTTTACACAAAATTTACTGTGATTAAAAAAAAAACGTTTTAAATACTTTTTGTTCAGCATTTGACTCTAACGCATCACATGAAAGCACTTTACTTTTCACCAAATATTCTGCAGTGTATAATACTTTTTATTTGTAGAGCGTCACACATTGACATAATAATGTAGTCGATTTGTATAATGCTTGCCAGGGCGTGAGGACGATTAAGAAACATATCAATAGTTTATGTCAATATAGAAAAGAACGAAGTTTAACTTATCATTTTTTAAATTTTACATTTTTACCTGAATAATTAACTGTTAAAATAAAGTAAATTTGTAGATATTTTTGTGATTTTTTTTTAAATAACTCAAAAACAGAAGCTAATACGCATTTCTGCTGATGACTTTTTCATTTCTTTATGTAAACATGGATCTTATATCTTCTAATTAAACTAAATCCACGGTATGTTTCAGTTTTTACCATCGGGTATGACATATTCATGGAATTACTTAAACCGTGGAATTGCTCTTTATGGCCGGCCATAAAAATGACGATCACAACAGAGGGCGGCGTATCCTCTGTTCTCAAAACTGAACGAAATAACATCTGTATTGCAAATATAGCGAATCAATTAGTACGAAATAAAAAAAAAATCCACTGAAATAAAAAGCGACGAGGAAATTTGTTTAATTTTGGTGTTAAGAAGGTGTTTGTGACGCAATTAGAAAGTGATACATAAGCGTAACCCATTGAAAAAATTACAAATTGAAATCGCTTGGGTTACAACTGGACGAATCTATACTTAAGTACGTACGATACATTAACCATGATAAAAGTGATATTATGGAAGACATTTTAAATATTTCTGAATCACTTACGTATACTACCAACTGTGAAATTTTAAGTTTTAAATGATTTATTGAACTGAAAGGCCTCGAATGAAAAAAAAATATATCGTTAAAAATATTGTACTGACGAGACTGTCTGTCTTGCAAGGAAAAATTTGGGTTTAGTCACTAAAATTGAGGATATGGTGGGCAATAACTTATCAACGCAATACTTCATTCGTAAGCAAATTGCTTCCAAAAGTGATGCCTGGGCTTAATGAAGTCCTTTCTTAATCAGTTAAAATTATTTATTATATATATAAAAGACAGCGTTTTAAATACAAGACTGTTATAAGCTTTATGCTCTGGTTACAAAAATCTTTTCCATTTGGAAGTTCGTTGGCTGTCCCGCGGTAAGGTTCTCAAGAGGTTATGATACGAACTTAGAAAGGAAGTCTAGCTGTTTCTAACTGATAAGAAAAGCGACATCTCATATTTCCAGGATTAGAAATAGGTATAGTGAAGTTGGCATATCTCAGCGACATACTTTAGTACATAATATAGTTTAATTCAAAACTTCAAGGCCCAGATACACCAATATTTAATGCTTCGAACAAGAACGAATTATTAAAAAAGAAACTCAAACTCTGGTTTAATACTATTGCAGAAATAAATAAAGAAATACATGTAGAAACAAACTATGTGGACTGTGAACTCCTTTGTTGAACACACAGAGACAGCCGTTTTGCATGAAGAAACCCTTGAACTTACTAAATTATTAGCTGATAATCAATAATCATCGGGACTGTAAACTGTGTTTCTTTCTACGAGTAATTCGAAATTCCGGATAAGAATGAGAGATTAATGTATTTAAGTTCACATGAAATAGCAATGGAGTTTCTTCTTGGTTTCTCCACCACATATCTTTGTGAAACTACCGTATGCATAAGAGTAATAATATTTTTTTATGATTATTCCGTAATTTATAGTTATTAATACTTATGTTAATTTAATGAACTTTAAAAAGTGGAAAAGTATTCGTGCGTAGGTTGTATTTGTTGGGACCGGGCCCTCGTTTTACAAAAACAGAATTTATCGGGTTGTGGTCGTACAAAAGTTGAGAAACACTGTTGTAGATTATTTTTAAGAGGTGTTCTATCTTAGAATTTGTGTTCTATGAGTGTGTTACATTCATTTTTAATTCAGAGTTTAGTAGAAATAATGGGGTATATTGAATGAAAAGTTCGTAGAAGTAGTAATTAAACAGTTATGTGTATATTAGGGGTGAACACAACCAGTATGCGTTGTTTATGTTTAGTACCTGGTTACGCTTTCGTAGGTTACGGTATTTAAAAGTTATTTTTAAAAAGTATAAGATACTAAAAGAGATTTCTTGAAATTATATTTCACTTGCGAGATAGATTACTTTTCAAATCTTAAAACATTGAAACAAATGTATCCTGCATGTCCGTCACTTGTATTTTGCTTTCTGCCCTTCCCCCTTTATCACTTTGAAAGAAATTGAAACAAAAATAAATTCAAATTCAAAATAAACGTTTAAATTCATCACTCCGTACTTTTCACGTCTATAGCTACAAGATCAGTATACGTTTTTTCTTTTCTTCTGTGTTGTATGTGCTTCTACGTTTTACTCTATATTAGATTAGCCTCCTCTTGACGTAGAAAATACATCAAAGTTTCGTAAAAATAATTTTGAAATACATTTTGAAAGCACACAAAAATGTACATGGTTTAATTAATGTATCCCTTTAATTGTAGCTATACAAATGGGCAATGGAGGTGAAAGCCATAGGATAAGCGATATTCACTTTGCTCATCAAAAAGGCAAGAGGAAAATTGAAGAGCATCGAATTGAAAGTGGTACATTGAAGATAAGCGGAGGGTCTCCCAGCAAAATTCGTGTGATAAGTAGTTCTTCCACTAATGAAAGTCCTAAGCTTCCAAGGACTGGAGCTAAGGCTCCCTTCAGACGAGGACACTAGCAGCGCTACTCACACGTGTCAGTGGCGCTACAAACGCATGTTTGAAGTCCTACTTGAACGTGGATATTTTTATGAGTCTTCCAGTGGACACGGACATAGAGTGTAGGATGTAGAGAAGGTATTTAGGACGTAGATATACTTTGGCGATTCTGCTAATACGGGGGAAGAAAACCAAGGAGAAATAGAAAGAGAAGATTCTGGATCAATCCGTTAGGTTTGGAAAGACCGAATCGACGATTGTTTTAAACTCTGTTTCTTGACTTACGACAAGATGAAGAAAAGTTATTTTCATATTTTCTCATCCCTAAAAATACATTTCAAGAGCAGCTAGGTGGAATTTGAAATGAAATTATCGAAAAGGACACCATCATGAGACAGGCCATTCTACCAGAAGAGAGATTACTTTTGACCTTGAGGTAAGATAAAATATTATGTACACAAAACGTCAGCTACTCAGCGTTCTTTTTTTTTTTTTTTTTTAAATATTTACATATGAAATAACAACATTATATAGTATACTTAGTTACTCAAGAATGGCACAAAAATATCTTTTCAGCTCTCTGCTTTTTATTCTACATCCATGATACAAAACATTTTGTCGTGAATTTCACTTACAATTATTACTACTCTTTAAGTATTACCCAGTCGCGTCAAGAACGTACCACTAAATAAAACAGTCTCTTGGTTTTTTTTTGTTTTTTGTTGTTGTTTTTTTTTCAACCTTCAGAAAATAAATTCTTACAAATGCTACTTGTATTTGAGATCGTTTCGTCAGTACTTTGGGTTAAAAGTTCAGAATGCTGTTGTGCTTCCTATTGCTTTTCATTGCCCTGGTATGGTAGTAAAGTGAAAGATCGTTTGCTGCTTGTGTGATGATTGTGGAGAGGGCTGTTGAGGATAGGACGGTAGATGTTTGGTTGTGGATGCTTAAGCAGCCTGTTTGGCAGGAGAAATTACTAATCAACTGACTCTTCACAATGAGCTTCATATAATCCAGTCTTTAAATTATGGTGTAAAAGTAGTAAAAATAGCTTATCATCTTATCATCTTTACTTTACTTTCTCGTGTCTGTTCCCGGAAATATTTTGCATTGAGAATCTCAAGGAACTTTTCATTTAGATTTTATTTATTTCTCCTTCACTTTTATTTTTCTTTCTTTTTTTAAAAACAATTTTTAAGATTCTCGATCCCTTCTATCGTTCTCGTACCATATTCTTCATTAACATCCACATTCAGTATTGGAAGACTATCTTCTGTGAATTTTGTAGCAGTTTCCAAAAATCTGAGTTGTTAAAAAAGAAATACATTATTTTTTACTGTATCTCGTCGCCGAACCCGATGCGCTCTTCTTCTTCTACTTGGAATTGTCCCTTGTGTATGAATTACACAGACTTTTCCACTTTAGTACGAGCTACCTGTAAAAGAAATTAAAAATAGCACGTGCTTTCTGCTCTACGTAATTTTTAAGTAATGTTTTGGAAACATAAGGGAGGGGGGGGGGGATTAAAGGCATGCTTATTTGGATTAGAGTAACCTGAGGCTAAAATGGGACAGCAACAGAAAAAAGTGTGGTACTTATAAAATAGCTCAATATGTATGTTCTTGAAATTGTAAAAAATATGGTAAAGAATGTTTTATATGTCTTCATTGTTGGTCTTCACGTTGTCTCAGAATGTTAGCTGTAAGCAAAATGAAATTACTGTGACCAACCAACCAACATTTTTTATGTGAAAAACATATTTAGGGCGTCTACTGACCTGGAAAACCTGGAATTCTAGCAGAATGCTGGATTTTTTTTTTTTAAGTTATTATTGTTAACTTAAATTTTCACTTTTTACTTTATTAATTTCACTTTCTAAATATTTAAAATAAACTTTATTGAATTTGTAAATTTAAGGTCACAGAATGAGGCACTTAAAGTAATTAATTTTTGTAAGAAGCTCTCAGGGACGCGACTTCTTGTGAGTACAGGTGTGGCGACCCGAACTGATGTCAGCTATACTTCTTTTTGATTGATTGTCTGTTTTTCTCTTCATTTCAACTTTCTCTTATCCTCCACTTTAACCATGCATGCCTTGTTTCATTTTCTAATTGGGTTAATGTGCTTATGTATTTTGGATCCGATGTTGAACTAAGTTTTGAAGTTACCTTAACTTCAATTTATATTTTGTCAAATATTTGAATTCAAATCAAGCCATTTTTAAACGCACCGAGGACCCAGTTACAACTATTATGACTCACCTTAAAGTCTTTAATGTCGCCTTTATAAGTTTTTGCTTTAATATGAATTGGAGAGGTTCGGAACTGCACTTGCTCAATCCTAAGGCCGTCGTTGAGATGTAATTTAAGTGTATATGTGGCTTTCTGTAAGATTAGATTGTATGTTAAATGATGTAAATACTACGACCAGCGACTTTAATGAGGTACACTTTTCTTAGGTTCCCACTTATTTATTCGAGATTAACCCATTTCGAATTTTAACACGTTTGTGCTTACTTGTACATACAATATTTTGATAATTTATTGTTAGCTTTCATAATTCTTATACTCGAACAGGAATTTGTTGTAAATAAGACTTAAATACACTGTACCTACACATGGCAGATATTACACTCCAGTTCTTCCAATATGGCCGCAACCGCTCACTTCCTTAAAAAAAAGAAGACTTTGGTGTCTAGCAACAGTTACAGCAGAGTAATTTCAAAATAGTGGGTTTTACAGTTACACTCAAGTTTTTCGGTTAATAAATTATATACATGTTCCCACATACTTACATATACATGTTTATTGAACTTCCCATACAATATATCTCTCTGTCTCTCTCGCTCTCAAAAAAAAAAATAAAAAAAATCCGACATACTTAAATCACATCTCTACGACAGCCTAAAGACTGAGCGAGAGCCTAGCCAATTGAAGAAACTACTTAAGAGGACGACATTAAAAACTTTACTTTAGGGTGAGTCATAATAGTTGAGGTTAAATTCAATTGAATTTGATTATTTGTGTGTGTGTGTGTGTTTACGCAATTTTATCTTAGTCGGTTAATTGTTAAATAAACATACTGTGTTGTTTGCAAGAAGAAAAATATAAATTAATTTTGTTCTATTCACGTGTGTGCGTCTCTCTTCCTCTACAGCAAGTCTACGATATTAATATCGAAATATCGCAAAAAGAAAAACATGTGAAAATTAGTGTTGTGTACGTATGTGTGTTTATTTTTCTACGGAACAAATACGCTGTGAGTATCTTACTTTTTGTCATAAATTTACCTTAATAATACATGATATAAATGCATTTGTGTAAATAAGGTAACTGGCCATTCTCCATCAAGAATATGCAATAAAATGTGACCATGTGAATTAAAATGTGCTTTGAAGTTGGGTTTTATGTACATAAATTAAACTGTTATTGAATGTACTTTTTTATTATTCTTTTTATTTATTTATTTTGAGTATTGGTTAGTTTCAACTAAACATGCAGAAAGATAAATTATATTACGTTAATTTTGTATCTGAACTGATTTTTCGTTGAAATTTTAGTAAAAAATATGAATCACACATTTAGGTTGTACTATTGGTTTGTTTGTTAGTTCATAATTTTCTCAACTGCCTTCTGATAGGAAATATTCAATTTTATGTTCTTGTTTGAAGTCTCTTCATAACGTACATTTTATTTAGTACACAAATATACTTTTCATGCTCTATAAGGACTTAAAGAAAAAAAAAATAGTATGTGCTTGGTATATGCGTCTTTTAATTGATATTTTTTTGTTTGCAAGAAGAAAAATATTATAAATTAATGACGTGGTAAAAGTAGAAAAATAGACCTGGAAAATCTGGAAAAAGTTGGAATTTGAAAAGTGACATTCAGTAGACTCCCTGATATTGTTTTTTCCACAGCTAATCAAGCTTATGAGATATGAGTCATTCCATGTGAAATCAACACATTTTTACCAAAATTCTAACTCATCCTCTAGGATTTCTATGATTTTTGGTTTATTGCATGTATTTGTGTAAAGTTAAAATAGAAGAAGTGCGAGAAGAGTTTGTATATTCAAGAGGAGTTAGACAAGGGGCGATGCCTGTCGACACCCGCACACTATCCAGAAATAGACACAAGAGGAACAATAATTTACAAATCTAGCCAAATTTGCGCTTATGCAGATGATATCCTGATAATAACAAGATCCGAGAAGGAGCTTCAGAAGAAATGCAGGCCAAAATCACGATTGAAAGTAAAAAGTTGGAATGCGTCAGTACATTTAATTGTTTAGATATGCTAATCGACAATCAGAATAATACAACAAATACTATCAGAGGAAAAGAACACAAAGGCAAGAAAGCATATTACGCATGAAAAGCAAAGTCAGAAGTAAAAATTTCAATGTAAGGATGTACGAAACCCTTATTAGACCAATAGTAACTTACGGAACCTAACTTAACTTACCAACTAAAGAAAGAAAGAAAAAAATAATAATTGAGAAATGAAGACACAGTTAGATTTATAAAAGCAAAGAGATTGAGATAGTTAGAACACGTCGAAAGAATGGAAGAGCATTGACTACCAAAAAGATAATGCAAGAAAGGATCTACTCCACCAGAAGAAAAGGAAGACCAAAACAAAGATGGTAGGACGATGTAAGAAAGGACCTACAAATAATGAGGATGTCTAATTGGGGAGGGGGGGGGGGGCAGAAACAAATGTGTGGAGGGCTCGGGTAGAGGAAACCCAAGCCCACAACGGACTGTAGCACTGGATTGTAAGGTACAATATGTATCCGTAGAAGTTTTTTAAATTTTTGAGGCAGTGATTTTTGTTCTATTAGCGTTCAGAAACCACAACAAAAGTCACATTTTGGGGGTTTCTAATTTACAAAATTTCTTATTCATCAACGGTTGGTGCTAGAGAGCTCAGAGAGGTCTCATTTTAAAGCTCTTGTAACGAGCTTTCGTTTGATGATGTCACTTGATAGGGTTGCAGAAAATTTTGTGTCTCGAAATTTTCAAATTTTATTTTCTTAAACTCGGACATATCGAAAATTAAAAAAAAAAAAAAATGTCATACTTCCCTACAGCTACCATGAAAATCGTAATTTGGGACGATGATGGGAACGCGAGATAAAAAAAATGTTTTCGTCATGTGCCTTGGGAGAAAAAAGCACGTACGGTTCACATTAAGAATTTGAAGTTTATGGCTCAGGCTGGGATAGGGTAGGGGAAAGCTTGCAGGATGAAGTCGGCCAGAGTCTAAGTTCAAGGTACCATCCCGATATTTGCCTGATGCGACAGGAAAAACGCTGGGTCCATATTAAGAATATTTGATTACGAACTGGTATATAATAGGGATGAGCATATGCATCCGGATCTATTTTCTGTTAACATTAAAACTGGGTATCTGGATCTTGGAATCAGGACCCGGCATCGTATCGTGGAAATTTAAATTGAGAATCTGGATCTGGTTGTTAGAACCGGATGCCTGGATTCGATTCTGGGAACCTAGGATCCAGATCTGGTTCTTGGAATCGATAATCCGGATCGTCGAATCGGATGCCCAGATCTGAATCTTGTACCCGGTTCCAAGATTCATATCTGGGCATCTGATTTTATGATCCGGATTCTCGGTTCCCAGGTATCCGGATTCTCGGGTACAAGCAATAAACTAAAAATCGTAGAAATCTGAAAGGGTGAGGTAGAGAAAGTGTGTTGAATTGACATGAAATGACCCTTATGTGGATATAGAGCAGTTTTTAGACCTAAGCTGCAAAGTCAGAAATTTTCTTTGTCTGAAAATGTCTTTAGAAAATGAAGTTGAATGAAGAGGGCAAACGTGAAACACGCTGTTGGGGCAATAACAAGACAGACCTAAGCGAAATTCATTATATTTACCGTACTTTTAGGTTTACAAGTCATTAGTGCATTTTTACCATTTGTTGTACAGTGCTGATGACAGTGATTTGTTTCATACTAGTCGGCTAAAGTAAAACATTACAGCATGTTCACTTGCCTTGTTCGGTACATTCTGTACCTGTAAATTATTTTTAATGTGTGTAGTCCACGAAGTGCTTTCTTTTTGACATGTACAAGTGTTTACAGGATCTGATGACTTTACTTAAGCGATATTTTTACGTTATATATAGCATTATTTTTAATATTTTTTTCATATTAGCTATTTTGTCATCAAAACATCAATATTATCATGAAGAACTATAAACTACCAACATGTGCCATACATAAGTATAAATAAGCGTATACTATTACGGCTATAAATAACAGCATTTTTATGAAGTGTACATTTTACTTTTTCTACACTTTCAACAAGTCTTGACATACTATCTCATATGACAGGCAGAAAGATCATCCAATGATAAAATTAATAGTTTGGGCGATGACAGCACATCATCCGCTGGTGTTTACTTCTCCATTTGTTAATATCTTTCACTCCATCTCTCTCTCGGAACAAAGTTCGACCGACAAACTTGGAAGGATGTTTGTACATATATATACTGTATATATATATATATATATATAAGAAAAACAGTCTTGGTGACCAGAATCCGTCGCATCGTGTTTCGGAGCAAGCTCCCAAAAGCGTGGGAATGTCAACTTTAGTTACATATTTCCAATATCACTAACAATAGAACTGATGCGGAATGGTATCGTGAAATGCTTCAAATTCAAAATTGTTCAGTGGGTGCGCAAAGGAGTCTCCAGAGGGGGCAGGGAATTCCCAAAAATTCAATGAAGTAAAGTTTAGTGTAAATGAGCATGAATGGGACCACTAGCTAATAATAATATTTCGTTTGCGGAGAATCAATATCTCAATACAGATTTTCTTCTCCGAATGATTTGAAAAAAAAATACGTGTGGTTCCATAGAACACATGAATAAAAATTAGATACATTCCACAAAGGTTTGGTTTATTTGCTGTCAGTGAGAGAGAATGTCATTGATTACGTTATGTCAACTCTGCTCCGACGGAAAGTCGTTTTATTCGTGCTCATTTCGACATCATTTTACTTGAGAGAATTTCTGGAAATTCTCTACTTCGCTTGAGGGAGTCCCTTGTACAATTTTGGAATATTCATTTTTCAACAGAGCAGATTTAAAGTCTTTAATGGAACCTTGCCGCAACAGCTCTACTGTTAATGGTATTATAATATGAAGGTCTAAAATTGACATTCCCACGCTTTCGACAGCTTGTCACTCGGAAACGCAGCGAAATTTTCACCCCAGTCAATAAGACTTCCTTCTTACTTTTTTGATGAGGACTTCATCCCTCCAGTTTGTTAGTCGTATTCTTTTACACCCTATATATATATATATATATATATATATATATATATAT
>JAGDQP010015889.1:28927-41670 GCA_022664845.1 Lepisma saccharinum | reverse complement strand
GTTTGTTTCTCTGTGCATGGTAACTATTTTCCCTACTGCACACTTTTTCTGCGAATTTCAGCTAGCGGTTCGCCTGGTAAAACAGGAAACGTAAAGTAGAAATCCTCTTAAATTCACCGTTTTAGGATCTGAAATGCGACTCTCTCGACTCTATTTTCATCCTTGTTACATAGTACAAGAAACTGCAAGTACCTTGCAGCCCCCTTTTGAAATATATTTAAACATAACGGACAAATGAGCAACAATATATTGGAAAGTAACAATGCCTAAGAATACTTGTCGTATGAAGTAATCCATAATGTCAATGCGTTTGTTTTTGATGAAAAAATTTAAACACTGTCATATTTTACGAGCTTTTGAATTTCTCGCTTAAGAGGGAGAGGGACTTGGCTACGGCGGCCTGCAAAATAAGCGTCCAATTTAACATGAGTTTCTACACATTTCTAGCAGTATCTTGGGTTCATATGATTCCTTGAAAACAAAATGAGTCAATATACCCTTTAACATATTGCCTGGCATTATAAAGGTACTTAAGTGAAGACGTTGAGAGCGATTTTGTGTTTAGAAATGAGAAAAACTATAATAGAAATTTCCATAAGAAAGTTGTTACATGAATTATTAAAACCTCTTTTATTTCTAAGAAAATATACGTCGCAGAACCTTCACGTACTTTCTTTTACGATCCCATGGATTGTGTTCAAGGGGTTATTGAGATTTTTTTTTCAAAAGAATGTGATGAAACCACGATATTCCTAGAAATGTATGAAATCTATGGCTAAATTGGACGATTATTTTGCAGGCCGCCGCAGCCAGACCCTCTCGCTATTAAATGAAACCGTTTCAAAATCTTGATTACTTCATTTGGTTGGTGCTGATGAATATTTTTGGGGTCACTTTTGAAAATTTCAGTGTTCTTCAGCTTCCTGGTATTTTAAAAAACCTAAACAAAGTGGATGGGTGACTTCCAAGGTGTCTTAAGAGAAAATACTTCAAACAAAAAAAGTGCTAGCACTTAACCCCCAGCCCCAACTCACACACACACTGGTAACTTCTCTGTTACGTTCTTCTGTAACCAACCTCATTGCGTTTGAGTTGGGATGTTTATCTTGCAGGCTTCGAGTAACATGTATAATAGTGACACGTAAAGGAAATTTTGAACCCCAATGTACAATTCTTGACAAACCTCTGGACAGTCCTCAACATCATCATATTCTTTACTTTAAGAGAAGCCAGAACTGTTAGGAACAGCAAATTAGAAGAGTTTCAAGATAGTACAAGATGAGAGGAGATAAATACGTCAGTGAATAATTTAGTTTTCATTACAGCAGTGTGGGCAGAAACTTTAAAAGACAGTAGGTATTTTTGTCCCACATAATACAAATATAATAAATACACACGAATTACCTATTGAAAAGTAGAGACAGAAGGGAAAATGAACAAAATAAAGGAACAGATAGAAATAGACAAAGAAGCAGAGAGAAAGGAACAGAGAAATAGAGATAAAGGGAAATGAATAAAGGGACAAGAGTAGAAACAGTCAATGGAGAAAGAAATAAAAAAAATGTAATAAATGAAAGGGAAAGGAATAACGACACAGTAAAATTCAGACAGAGAAATTAAGAAACGAAAAGGAATAAAGATAAGAAAAGATAAATAGAGAGCAATAGAGACTAGAAAATATATAAACATAGAGACAATGGAAGAAATGAGATAGAATGAAAAAGAAAATGATTAAATGGAGAGAAAGAAAGAAAGATAAAAGAATCAAGTGTCTAAGAAAAAGAATAAATACACACACACACAGAGAGAGAGAGAGAGAGAGAGAGAGAGAGAAAGATAGATAGATAGAAAGAAAGAAAGATAGATAGATCATTATAGAAATGGAAAAGAGTAAGAAAGACATAAGGAACAAAAACACAGGACAAAGATAAAAATAAAGGAAAAGGAGGACCAATGAAAGCGATTATAAGTCATTAAAAGGAGAACGAAGTGGACTAAGCAAGGAATAAAGAAAGAGGGTAAACAAAGGAAGATGAATAAAGCGAAGAAAAAAGAAACGTACAAAGAAAGAACTGAAAAGTTGTATAAAATGAAAATAGTGCCTGTCTTTTCTCTGGTAATTTGTGATTTCATAAAACATTGCAACAGCATCGAAATACACACAATTCATCCCACTTGCTTCGTTTACTAATGTTACTGAATACAGACGACCACAGAGAGAAGATACTGTACACACACACACAGAGAGAGAGAGAGAGAGAGAGAGAAACTTCAAACAAAATGCTCCTCCTCCGTTAATCAAATGTAATTCACTTACACACGCTTCGAATTGATGTTGACACTATCACATACTAATGGTAATTAAAAGGCATATCGCCATCAAGCAATTGAAAATCACAACATGAGTACAATGATTTTTTTTTCAACGAATGTGTTCACTAATTGGTAAGTACATACGTATAAATATACGTCATCAATATTTTATAAGAGAACATGATACTACTATTCTGCACACACTGATTATATGTGTACTACGATATGCCTGACCGTTGCTGCGGGTTCAGTGTTTCGTAGATATCCCATCAATAACACTAAATGTACATATTTGGACCAGACGCAGTGTACTATTCTTTTATGGCTAAAGGAACCGTGACAAGTATTTGGTGTAGAATGGTCCGGCAGAGTGGATTTTATTATTTATGATACATTTTGTAGTTAGGGGAAGGGCGGGCAAAGTGGCTACTGGCTATTTGCTCCCCATGCGGTGCTGAAGCGTTAAACGCGTCGCCAGCAGTGTCATACTGAAATCCGGAGTTGTTCTGGTCAGTTGTTGGGAGATCATTCTAACTCTTCGTGTTTTTCAACTTGCTGATGTAAGGTGAGCGTATTGCAATAATTATTGTAACGAAATAAAAGTTCGTAATGCATATGATTGGCAGTCACACCTTAAAACAATGTGAGCTAAGCTTCAAATGTATGGGTCGAAGTAAGAGGTAGGGTTAGTTATGTAGCCCATAGAGTCGCACTTATGTAATGGCGCCAAAGAGGGCACAGTGGCTACTTAGCCCTCAACCATGGCCACTCTGTCCGACACAAAATCGTTTGTATTTGTTACGGAGAATCGACTGGGACCGATATGAATCGGTTATAGTAATGAATTAATTAGGTTAATATATATTGAATCCATTATATTTTATTTATAATATATTAATCGATTATATAAATCGATGTAAAGAGTTTGTTTACCAGCTATTGACAAAAAGTTATTTGAAGGAATATTGATGCGACTTTCTCCACATTTACTGAGTTACTATTAGGCCTATCACCAAAAAGCTGGAAGGGCGCACAAGACTGATCTTGTAACAGTAATGGAAGAAAAAGAAAGACTGAAGAAAGTCTTAACTAGAATTACATAAAGAAGAGAAGGATAGAAGGAAGTAAATACGAAAAACGTTAAAAGGGAAAACGAAATCACAAGTGACTATACTCGTGCTTTGCTTGATGACTGATGACAGTGACGTCAGTGATGCTGATTGCTTGTTCTGTGAGGACTATTATTCTACGTCCAGATACAATGAAGCGTGGATCAGGTCAAGCTGTCTACGTTGGGCACACCAGGCTTGTTCCTGGTGCAAGAAAGACGATATGAGGAGTTCATATGTGATGTGTGTAAATAATTTGCTAGACACAATAGCTAACAACATTTTATTAAACATTTTCTCAATGTTAATAATGTTGAACTAATTGCACAATTAATTGTATTGAATAATTAAACATTTAAGTTACTAAATAAGTTTGAAATGCTCTAAAGAATTTCACAACATTTGTATTGATTGCTTTCATGTTATCAAATACTCATTCATATTCTTTACAATGCTGTCAAACAGTTCTTTTTTATATCGGGCACCCAGTGGACATTTTGCCTTGCCCAGTAGGTCATCCATTTGTTTATCCCAAATTTCCATTTGTTTCTTTTTACTTTTCACTTATTGAAAAAACATCTTTTCCTGAACGTGGCCACTTTGCCCACCCTTCACCTACTTCTTTAAGTGTGGCCATTCACTGTACATATTGTGATTCAACCAGGCCGGAAAAGGGGAGGGGAGATAATGCAGGAAGATAACTGCCAGGGTCTAAGTTGAAGGTGCGATCCCAGCATTTGCGTGGTGTGACTGAGGAAAACTCTGGAGAAACCTCAGCAGATCCTGGTATTGAACCCACTACCTCCCGGATTCTCTACCAACGCCCTACCACTGAGCTTCGACAGCTCGGGTGTGATTATATTTTGTTTTTCTCTTCAATTGGCGTGAATGGGATTCGCTCTCGTTACATTTTGGTTAGTAGTAGGGCATGCTAACCTCTGGAAACGTAATGTAATTATCTTCAAAGAACGACAATGGACAGTATTCAACACAATATACGAAGACGAATGAGACCACTGTCTGACGTACGTGACCTCATGCATCTTCCATTAAAATGAAAAAAATAAAGCCTCTTCCACATTCCTTTCATTAATAGCAAATCAGCTAACAGGTATCCATCTCTTCCTTCCCTTACATTTTCTCTAATTCAAAAAGACTTAATATAGTTCCCGAATCATATTCTCCATTGGAAACACTGCTTCCGAGCAGCATTCGGGCCTGTAAACATGAATGTTTTGGTGATACAAGCGCCATCACAACAAATGAACATTTAACTGAAACAAGCTTTACATATCGTTTAGTTAAATACATATATTGTTTTGGTAGTAGTATTAAACTTATGAAAAAATACCGTTGCCTATAAGAATCAATGTTCTGTTAAAAGGTTGTACTACAAAACCTACAGGATGTGTCATGTTCCTTGAATGGCAGATCTGCTTTCTCAAGGTAACATTGCTAATTGCGCAGTCGATATTAACACGAAATTTTTATTTTCTTTATTCGACGTATATAAACCGGAAATAACATCAAAAGACCCACGGTCTGCCATATTTTTATGTAATAATTATTTGAAATTGGCCCTCTTTGCAGAGACTAAAAAGTCGCAATTCAGCATTGTTCCACAAACCATCACCGAGCATTCGGGAGGTCGTGGGTTCGATCCCAGCGGCCGACCATTCTGACTGATGTTTTTCCAGGGTTTCCCCTCAGTCGCACCAGCCAAATGCCGGGATGGGACCTTCAATATAGGCCCTGGCCGACACCTTCCCGAATCCTTTTCCCTCCCTATCTCGGCCTGAGCCTTAGATACTTAAAGGGCATAAATAAATTCAAATTCAAAATTCACAAACCGTCAATGAAATGAGGTATCGCAGTACACAAGTATGGAATGGTGGGAAAGGGCTACGTTTTGATGTAGACCTATATGATCGTTTCTTGCATCTTGAAATCCGCCATATTGGATGGAAGTCGGTTCTTTCAAATGGCAAGTGAGTCGTGTGATATATCAAACATGATAATGTTCCCAGAAAGTCATTAGTGGTTTCATATTTGTCCTACGTCTTACAGTGTTGGAGGTATCTTTACTCAAAGTTTGCCGCTGTATGCTTAAGCCTGTAATATTAAAGAATTTAACCAACGTTCGCAAATTCAGTTTAATTATTATTATTGTATCTAAATTCAAATTTGGTAGCACAATAATTATGTATCAATTTTCCATCATTCCACATTCGTGTACTACGATACTTCATTTCCCTGTTGGTTTGGGAGAAACCGACCAGTACTGGGGTGTTAATTTACATGTCAAGCAGCAAATTTTCAAACTCCAACACTCTAAGAGATTGGTCAGATCTGACACCTGCAATGATTTTCTGGGAACATTATCATGTTGCTTACAGAGCTGAAACGGGTTACCGGAAGGCAAATCAGAAATGTAATTCTTTCTTTATTATATACACTATTGCGTTTGAACAGTTTCTTACAGGGATGAGTGGACCACAGACGTTACTCCCCGTTTGAACATAGGGAACATTTCATTTTGTGAACTCTCATTGGCCAAAAACAGACTTGGCCTCAACTTGGCGCTGACTAGAAGTTTAACGGTCGATTGTAGAACTGACCCTAAGAACCATAACTTTTCCTGCAGATGGATGAACGAAGAGTTGAGGAAAATATTAATTAAATGTTTTTTTAATGGCATATTGCGTTGTGTTGAACAGAAATGTAGACTTTACGAAAGAGCGAGTTTAAAAAACAAAACAATTGAAAGTCTTTGAAATGTGAATATGGAGAAAAATGGCAAAAATAAACTGGATGAGGAAGAAGTGCTGAAGAGCGTAGACAAACGAATAATCCTGGAGACGATAAGAAGAGAAACAGAAACTGTTAGGACATTGACTGAGCAGATCAATGGCGGCGCGTGACACAAATAATAGGTGAAGTACAACCAAAACGTTCCTACTTTCTTTGTTCGTTTAACATTTATTCTAGAATTTCTGGACTTAGACAGGATACTGATAATGCCACTCTGGCCCAATTAATTCTTATTAATTCCTATTTAGTTAATGCATATCAAAATAATAAGTGAATCTGAACTTTACCAACTTCACCTGATGAACCGCCACTGGCGAAGATATTGCATACTGAGAGATGCAGTTGAGAGTTTAGTTGAGGGAAAGAGAAAGAAGACGAATCCAGTTCCTTGATAATATTAAGGAAGATAAAAAAGAATGCTCAAGTTCGGGATGAAAGGAGTAACTTGCCTGAAGTACCTGCCGTTTTTCGCATAACACTGATGATGATTGGTTGATGAGTTGTCGCCTCTTAATGTTTCAAAAAGGAAAGAGCGTTGTCTTACTTTTACCTGGATCATTTGATTCCAAATTCCCATGGCATTTCTCTCACGAATCCGTTGGCTTGAGTAGAAACCTTCGTAACTACGTTTTTAGCTATTTTACAGGAAAGCTGAAAATCAACATCAGCTTTCCATTGCTTATATGCAAGTTTTGTTTGTCATTTCGTGATTTTTGTGTTAAATAAGCCTTTGCGGACCTTCAAATTTCAGTGGTAGGTGTACCTTACTGTCACCATTATTGCAGTGCAGAATCTGAAAAGTCGATTTTTTTTGTTAGTTACGAGGGTTTCTAGTTAAGGTGACTAAATTATTTTTACCGTTGTATTTCTGGTAAGAATCCAGTCCAGATAGATCTTTTAAATGACCCATTTGGCTATTTTAAACATTTCCAGCAAAATCCAAGATGACTGACTTCAAGTTGGCATCCATGAAGATCATACATCCCAGTAAGTAACGAGTGGCACTAATTCACCTGTCATTTCCTTAGATCTATTTCGAAATAAAGGATTGTTCTTAACACTTCTGTCTCGCACTCTATATCCAAACGTTTCAGAAACAACTATTTCTGTAGATGTTAGTTTGGAGGAAATAGAAACGTGATATTCTTTACGGCTACAAATATACATGTGTAAAATTTCATGAGTGTTTTCATTGGAAAGTATAACTTGTGAAGTTTCCCCTGTCCAGGCGAATGTAGGGATAGTACTGTGAATCAAGTTCACTCTGTCTACTTTTCAGAGTTAGAAATACTGACTGTAGACTCGAATGCTGTATAAGCAGACTTGTAAAGTTTTAAAGTAATAACACTGGAAAAGCAATAAAATATAACGATCTTCGTGATTTGAAACGTGAATAAAAACCACTCTTAATGGAACATTCTCTTGTATTGTCTGATGGATTTTTTTTAAATTAAATTTTTAAGTCCTTTAGGCAACTTTGGCTCATGCTGGATGGATGATGGTAGAGTTGGAGGAATGAAGAAAGTGGGAAGAAACTGTGGAACTTTAATAAAACCCACGCACAGAGTGTTTGTCCACCACAAAGCCAGCATAGTATGAGCAGGGA
Source organism: Lepisma saccharinum (assembly GCA_022664845.1). Taxonomy (NCBI): domain Eukaryota; kingdom Metazoa; phylum Arthropoda; class Insecta; order Zygentoma; family Lepismatidae; genus Lepisma; species Lepisma saccharinum. The sequence goes on along the minus strand of JAGDQP010015889.1, from coordinate 33,831 downwards.
TCAAACTGGCTACCGCAAGCGCCAAAGGTGAGCGCTCTAGCATTGAACCACTGTGGCCCCTATTATATGATAGAGTATACCATTGTACGACATATGAATTCTGAGAATGTACCAAATAAATTATGCTCTTTGCTAACAGATAGAACATACCTAATATTCCAATTAGTCTCTTCACTGTATTGAAATGTTTCATATCTTAGCGAAATATTTCTTCGCAAATGGATCGAATCCAGGTCTAAAATTTTGTAGAAAAGTAGCTTATAGTCCGTTCTACTGCCACACAGCTGGAGAAAGTACCGCTGCTAAAATATTAGGGGTTTAGGCCGAATTTCATATAGGCGCACGCCGCGTGCGTTGCTTGCCCTTGCTAGGAGTATCCAATAAAAACTCGTTTACACGTAGAACTCATACTGAAGCAAGTGTTTCAATTGGCTATTCATCGTGATTGGTATGGTAGTATCAAACATTGTTGTATACGTCAGTAATATTGGTAAATTTTATACGAGCATTGGTTGTAATGAAAAGGCAGAATTATCTTCAGGAAGTAATCCCAAATACGTTACCTTTATTATTAAGAGTGCCTGATTTACGACAAAGCCCAAACCTTCAAATTCAAATTAAACTTAATGGGGTTGCAGTACAAAGCAACACCGATGTCTTAGTAGAAGTGTACGATGAGATACAGATAAACATAGATAAAACAAAATACATGATAGCAAGCTTAAACACAGGAAATGAAAGAAATGTAAATAATAATAATTAGGAATGAGGTCATAGAGAAAGTAAACAAATTTAAATACTTGGGAGCATACGTAACAAACAAATGAGGTCACGGAAGAAATAAGAAGTCGCTTAGTATCGGCAACGCATGTTTCTATTCAGTCCAAAAGCTCCTAACGTCGCGATTTATATCAAGGAAGTTGAAATTTACAGAACGGGTATTCTGCTAATACTTTACGGTTGCGAAAGTTGGAGTACGACCCTATCAGATGAACATAAATTACGTGTGTTTGAAAATAAGGTTTTGAAAAAGATATACGGGCCTAAACGCTACGAGATGACTGGAAAATGAAGGAGACCGCATAATGAAGAACTCCACAAATTGTATGATTTACCAGATGTAAAAATAATGAAATCGCGACAACTAAGATGTAGCTAAGATGGGGGAAAACGAAGCTTATATTCTATCCTGGTTGGAAAGACGGATGTAAAGAGGCCGTTGGGAAGACCGAGACGTCGTTGGCATGACAATATTAGAAGAGATCTTCTAGAAGTAGCTGTTCGTGATAAAAACAGGCTTGATGTTGCCCAGGATGGAATCTAATGGCGAACGTTTGTTACTGTGGCGATGAACTTGTTCCGTAAGCCATAGAGTTAGTGTTTACAAATATTAGTAGCTCTTTTAAAACTCATTGGAGGTTATTTTTAAATTCCTAATGTGCTCAATACCAATATACATCCCTCAACGATAAATTCATTGTATCTGCTGCTCGAAAAGAAGCTGTAAGCTTGGGACTACTCATCTTGGCAGTAAATCGTGAATGCAGTTACAAGCAAACTATTTCGAATGTATGTTTTGACCAGATTAACAGGCTACGTTCGTGTTTTGCAGAGTTAGTATGACAGAAAAAAAAACCTTCCGTCTTTTTATTAATGCTAACCTTGAAGAGTTGGCCAAAAAAAAAAAAAAGAAGCAGTTTCAGAATAGGAAACTTAGTCGCAAAATTTGGCGACAGAATAAAGATGTTTATTGGCAAAAATGGAATTTGTTGTCGCGAAATGAGACTTGTAAATTTCGAACACTGTAATACAATATTCCATTGTTACTTTCATATATTTCTATATATTTTAAAAACAAATTTTATTTTTTAGTAAGAACTCCTTTATCCTAAATAAATACTGACTGGTTGCAGAACACTTTAGGATTTGATTGACATCATCGTCTTGAGAAAAAGTATCCGAACATCGAAATAAATCGAAAATAATATTATTAAAAAAATTAAAGATACTCTTTTCTTAAACAATTCGTACTAAAAAGGAAAAAAAATATTTGTGCAAGACTAAAAAGAAAAAAAAATCATGTGGCGTGCTCTCTTATTTAGTCACTTTATAAGCTCTTCAATTGGCGCTCTCCATGCTTTTCATTATAGTCATGCTTAAACAAAATTATTTTTTTTTTTTTACTTTTTAGTACGAATTATTTAAGGAAAGTTTGTTTTTATAATTTTTTTTTTTAACATTATTGATTCTAACAGGTTAGCAATCTAATGCCATATTTCAGCAAATAGTATCGTTTAGATAAATAGATTCGCACCAGAGCACGAAAACAGCTATTGTACCGAATAAAAAAACTGATCAGAGCCTAAAGATGAACATCAACGTGAGTTCCAATATTTCCTGCACCAGGCGTTGAAATCGAGTACTTAAGAGTGGTGCCTTCTAAAATAGAAATTTTGGAGTCTGTCTCCTATGGACGAAATTTTTGACGCATCTTTCTTCTTATTCTATTGGAAAAATAAAAGTATTAAAATATCGTATATATTTCTTGAGTTATGCGCAAGAACATGACATAATTTTGTTTGAAATATTGTCTGGATATTTAGCTAAAGAAGTGTGATATTTTTTTTAAAAAAAATATATAACTTTTCGTTGGCAAAAAAATTCTAAGTCCAATAACCTCACCAACTTGTAGGCGTTCCTTCATTTTATCCCAGAGAGGGACATTTTTGGTAACCCAATGAGAATTACTCATAATTTTAATTTTCGTCCATAAATGTAACCTACAGGAGAAAGATTCTACAAATTAGAGAAATATTCTCTAAAGAAAGGCGTCGAAACTTCCGTCCATAACTGTACATATTCTTTCTTGACCACGTTTTAATTGCGCGGAGGGGGATGAAGTGTTTATTTTTTCAAACAATAATTTGCTTTATGTTTCATCAATGCACGTATCATTCAGTAATGTATACACAGTTTCCTTTGAAACAGTTCTTGTTACCAACATTTACGAGGTACAAATGGGTTGACAACTAACATTTATGTAGAATATAACCATGATGTGCAAAAAATATTAATCATTCTGGCTCAGCAGAAAACTTGCATATTTCACTACTCTGAAATAACCACCAACTCCAAACGTTGTTCATCAATTTAACATAGACACACACCATGGATTTAACATTCAACACAATTTTCTGTACCACTAATATACACTTAAAAAAAAAAAACTTGAAAATTAAAGTTGTAATGGCTGACATTAAATTCAACGAGGGCTCTCATATGGCTTTGACCTATTTTTTTGTAAGAACAACTTTTATAAGCCTTTGTTAAAGTATGGAGATGATATCTTCATACGTAACTTTGCGTGTCTTGTCAATTATTAAAACAAAAGAATAAAAGATAGGAGAACTTCAACAAGTCGTTAAAACTTCATTAATCATTTAAATAAAAAAAGGAACAGATTGGAATTTCTTTTAGTCTCGTCAGTTATTAATACTTATGTTGAACCTCCACCAGAACAGAGAAGAAATTAGATGTAATAAAATGGTTTAATAATTTCATCCATCTCTAATCTCTTAAACTACTGAGTGGTGTAGAACATTAAGGCAAGAACTGAGTTATGAAACTATGTACATATTTAGAGCGTCACATGGAAATGCGACCCAACTCCACATTTAGTCACTTTGAGTTGGACAAAAATGAGACCATTACATAGAAAATCGTGTTTGTAATTTGAATTGTCGATACAGGAGAGTAGTAGCTTTTACTCGGCATTACGTTACAGTTAATACCTCCCCGCCTTTTTTTAACTTTCCTGGAAAATTGTCACTTGTCTGTGATACGTGATATGTAGAGCTCAGCTATCACATTTAATTAAATAGTGATGTGCAGAAAATATTTACGAGATGTATTCAGCAGGTGGAACCCTGTTATCCGGAGCAGAATATTTTAAAAACTATGGAAACTAGGAAAGCAAGAAAACGAAGGTGGGCGAACTTCAGGCATAAGTTTCTGAGATCAAATTTGATTAACTTCAATGCATAAAAAGTTTCCATTTTTTCAATTCTAAAGTCAATAAATAATAAAGGTTGAAATGACCTATCTGAAGCTTTGAGCTTCTAGGAACTTCGATTGCAGGCGCAAGAATTCATCCAGTTTCTGGGAAAGTGGTATAAAACTAGTGCAATTCCAATAAAAATAACAATAAGAGAGGTTTTTCGTAAAAGTGACTAACAAAATTCTCCGTTTTGTGCTGTTTTCAGCTAAAAAATATGTACAAAACGGAAAATACAATACATTATATATTTTGTATCAATTTTTGTGATACGAATAATCGTTCACTGGACGTTCACTGGAGATTCATGAGTGCAGACCGACATCGTTTCTATATACATTCAAAAACTTATTTATGAATCTCAAGTCATGATCTATCATTGCCATGTTAGAAGGCATGAAGCGTTACCAACTCAACATAAAATTATTTTTTTCAGATGACTCTAACTCACATTTATACATATTTAGAATGCATACTATCAAATATGCTCTATTCTTCATACTAAGATATACGTAGAGACAGGTTCCTTAAAATAATTTTGAGTTCACAACACTACGTGACGTCTGTCATCGCACTGACAATCTCTGGATGACTTGTACGGTGTACATTATGACTGGAACGTTTAACGCGTTGATTGCATGAATGAATGTGAAGATATTTCGTAAACGTGTATTAGGTGCTCTTCCGGTTCTTGTGTTTGTCTTTGCCCTCAGATGCTAAAAATGTTCCCTTACGTCTGTTCTTGCCTTTATCCGCTAAAAATTTGTTCTCATGTCTGTTCTTGCCTTTACCCGCTAACAGAATGTCCTCATGTCTGTCCTTGCCCTCAACCACTAAAATTTTGTCCTCA